>CANTFG010000263.1:0-106241 GCA_947652605.1 Elmis aenea | reverse complement strand
TATAATACATTCAATTTACTCCCTTATGTAAGTCTTATTAAAAACAAACGCCAAATGTCATTCCGTGTTATCTAACCGCGCGGTACTAAACTGTATGTAATTGACAATAAAGTTCATACATTTTTATTGTCTCAACCGGATGAGAAGACTCATTTTTATAAGTTTCTATTTATACTGCCCACGTGCGGTATAAAATGGCTTGTACTTGGGTACGTGTCTGATCATAATTTAGAGTGGAACCACAAAATCCGAACTCAAAAATCTTTTCATACGCAAATGTTTTTGTTGTATGTTAGTTTTTAATTTACACTCCTTGTATTTTCTACAGCGTCTTATCATTTTTTACGCGGTCTTCCTGTATTGTTCTTCGTTAAAGGAGATGAATCCTTTACTATTTTTACATCTTATAAAACGCCACTCCACTCAGGTCTTTTTTTATTGCTGATATAGTCCTACATAATATTACGTACAAAATATATGTATAGAATAAAGTGCACCTCTCACTTTCAAAAACGTAATAATTAGTTGTATCGTTACTTAATCTAACTTTAATCGGCAAAATATCAGAAAGCAAAGCTGGTTCAATAATAATTTTTAGTTAAATCTTTATTTACGATAAACTCGATTGTAAAATTCATAATTTAATATAGGTGTATTAGTAGATATTCGATTTGCATTTTAAATTTTTCTTCTAGTATTAGAAACCCGGCACTAGCCGATTCATTAATATTAATAATTTATTCTAATTAATTACGCAACTATGACAAATATTGCAGTTTATTGGAAAATGCAATCAACACCAGCAGTAAAGGTTAACGCAGAACCGTTGCATAAAGTGATTTAAACAAATTATATTCACTTTTACCTGCACATTTGTTCTCGGTTATTAAATAATAATTAAAAGAGAATTGGAATCGGTTATTTCTATAAACAAATTAACAACGTGTTAATTTTATTGTTAGTTATTGCTGGAAACTAATTATATATTAATGAAGCAAGTGATTTTGCAATCATAATCGATATATTTCTCGTTTCTCCTATCTCTGTAGTGATTTATAGGATTTTTTTGTTTGTTGCTATTATTTTTTGTTTATAGATTCGAAAAAACTTGTGCGTATAATGTTTCTAATGTATATTACGTCACTAATTCACTGATATTTGATATGAAAGGTAGCAATAAACTGAAATACGATAATAATATTGTTCTTGGTCGATTAAAACAAACATAATTTAGACAAGTTGCTTTAGAGGGAAAAAAGAAAATGATTGTTAATTAAAGTTGTTAGTATTTAAATATCTAATACTGTATTATTTTACTATTTTTCAAATTTAGTCTTCGTCATTATCACCTTCAGGGTTTAAACTTTAAAACATGGTTTGTTGTTCCGATTTGAAGTTATCTAAATTATAAAATTGGTCACTTCATCGCTTTATTGGATATCCTACATATCTTCGTCCCTTTGGTTTGTTGACTGGTAATTATTTCAGAATGCGAAAATCATTCATTCTGTTGAGATCTTCCAAATTACGTCAAAATTGACAAGACAACGTAATTATATGTGTATATTAGCCAAAAAGCCGTTAAAATCGTAGGTATTATGTGATCGTAGAAAAAGTTAGCTACTTAACACGAGTTGTAAAGCAATTACGCACTCGTGGAAATACTTTTCCACTCGTGCGTAATATGCTTCTTCCAACTCTTGTTATGTAATATACTATTTTTGTTCATATTTGTTATGCTACTGAATTATGTATCGATATAACAATTTTTGTTTTATTTAAAGTCTTATTAAAATTGGGGAAGACCATATTATATGGATATGGTTGGGGTTCAGCAATTATTAAAAAATTTTGAACCGGTTTCCCGGCAAAATAAGTTTGGGGACCGTTGTCTAGCTAAAAATCTCCTTGTTCTACACAATTAACTAAGTTAATGCATTTCCCTTTCAGTTCCTCACTTAAAAGCAGGTTTTTAAAATCGTCTCTATCAATTTTTCAATCACGATTTTCTGCGTTCTGCACGACTTAACTTCCGCTTTGTTGAAAACTAGACGAGCCCGTCAGTTCAAGAAACACCGGAGCAATTTCAAACGACTTAAAGGTTTCTTAAACGCGACGACCCGCTTTTTCTATTCCCTCAATTTGTACGGAGCCATCAATCACTAGCCCGCACCATATTGATGTCCAAAACTCAAGCTGAACGTAATTACCCGGTCTGAAAGCGGGTCATACAAGGTAGACAAACTTTATAACCAGTGCGAGATTATTCCGTTATGACTTGGACAATGGTGAGAATGTAAGTAATCCTTCAATAAACGCCAAGCTCGAGTATCATTCATATAAATACCGGCTACAATACAATAGTGGGAAAGTTAACAAACTTACTAGGAAAGATAAGCAGCACCTGTGTTGAAATAACGATACTTGTAATTCTGCGAAACGGTAAATTACAAAATAATAATATTTGTTTCAAGAAATGGTGCGCATATTTCTAGTTCAAGTCGTTAAAAAAAATTGCTGTAATTTCTGTACATTACATTTAGAGGTGGAGCAATGTACATACTCGTTTCCTAACTCTAGTCTAGATATTTGATAGTAACCTAAGGTCGAGCGCCCACTGAAGTGGTGCAACAGTTGGTGTTATTTGAAGTGATTTAACATAAACATAAACAAAACTAAAGTGCTAAGGGTCGGGCATCATTATTAGAGGAGGGTAATACGATGCCGTGCAATCATACTAACCAGGGAAGGTCACGATACGTTGTCAATAGAATTTGATTAAGGCTGTTTTTATTGCATCAAGAACATCAAAACTAAATGTTTTGCAGAGCTATACGTGCCACTGGCCATTTTCTTCGGAAAAATAGGGGAAAAGCTGAATAATAAAAGTAATTTTTGCGATCGCGTTGACTATGAAACCGTCAGAGACAAAATCTAATTTTTTCTATTTACCAATGCGCGCATCCTTTGCAAGTAAAATGGTGCAAAGTTTTTGAAAAAATCTTAAACGGTTCCGGAGAAAAACTAGGCCTTTGTAAAAACTGTTTTCCCTATGTTAAACAGCTATGCAAGTCGCATAGATATAGTTATACAGATATACCACCACTTCTCAAATCATAGCGCTTATGCAGGGGTTTCATTTTTGACGTTTTTCTCCGGAACGTTCAAGATCATTTCAAAAACGTTGCACCATTTTACTTACAAAGGATGCGCGCATTGGTAAATAGAAGAATCTTGATTTTGTCTCTGACGGTTTCATGGCCAACGTGATCGCAAAAATGACCTTTTTATACAAAATGAGTCCTGGCATGTCTGATGTCTACTTTGCTCATCCTGAGCATTTCTTTAAAGACGTTTGACAGGATAGCCGTGGAGTGCTTTTTTTCCAATAGGCGTCATTTAGACACCGCTTGGCTGTTCCATAGGATGTACCAACTGCGGGTTCTGGTCCGAAGAAAGGTGTCTCGCTGCCAATTTTGGCTAGGCGATCTGCCTTCTCGTTCCCTGGTATATTAGCGTGCCCTGGACACCATAGTCAACTAAAGAGCTTAAGATTTAAGAGACACGTCTCTTAGCTGTTCCAACATTAAAGACACTCCATTTTTTAGCACTAACCCAAGCAATCAATGAGTTTGCATTTTTAAATACACTCGAAGAGTTTTTCCTCTTGAGTCTTCTTGCTATGTTTGTGTTATCGAGAAGCTGGATAGCCTCGATATTCAAATGGTACAGTAGTCTTCCTTCGTCACTTCTCGCAAATTTCTGGATTTCGCTGTCCACAAACTCCACTCCAAGGTCCCTGTGGAGATAGTCGTTTCTAATGTACCAGGGTGCATCTACAATGTTCCTTATTACTTTGTTTTGAAAAGTTTGGATTATTTTAATGTTGCTCTTTTTGGTGCAACCCCAGAGCTGTATTCAATACATTCACACTGGTTTTAATATGTGCTTGTATAGGAAAAGCTTACTGTATAGGTACTGACAGAGCGAAGTTTCTTCCTAATAGCCAATACAGTTTTCGATATCTAGTACCAAACTTCTTTTTATCTTTTTGAGATGAGTTTTCCACCGAAGTTTAGTGTCAAGTGTTAAGCTTTGACAAGCAAACAAACGCAACCATTTTTGCCCATTTCCTGCACATATTCATAGTGCTTAACATTAGTTTTTTGTTCTGCAGATATTTTGAAATCTGTTACGTTGTTAAATTTACACACTGTGTCAACCATTCGTTATATCACCGTAATGACATGATTTCGGACCATGTTTGGAGGTACATTTCAAACACTCTCAACATCGGAACATGTGGTTAATCTAATGGAAAACACAAGTACAGCGTATGTGGGACAATTTTATAATTAATTAATGTTTACACTATAATAATATTATATGGCACATCATATGTTCCTTGCATTTTTACGTCGTTATACCAATTACTTATTTATAAAAATTATGAACCGTCATTAAGCACGGTTTAATGCTAACCAGCTGCTTGCGATTTGCACTCGTGAGCTAAATGTTTCATCTCTGACATACTTTCATTGTAAGAAATAATAACACAATAGGAGCATTCATATTTTTTCTTGTTTTATGTACATTAAGTTCAATAATAATGCCATTAACTTCTAATAATGTAGGTCTTTATAGCGTTTAAACTCACAGGTAACACAAAATAACAGATTAGAAGTGTAAATCTGCTTTAACCTTCATTGGGTGAAAACTTAAGTACATTGTATTAAGACTCAAAAAGAAAAATCTGTTTGACTATATTGAGGTCTCTATTCTTTTAACAATTTTTTTAAAGTGCTGTTTAACTAGATTTACGATTATTTAATTCAAGTTTTTTACATTTAAAACACATGAAAAAAAAATATTTATAATGAAGGGCGTCTAAATAATTCTATTCATTATTAAATTTTTTATCTGAAGAGTTGCAATGTCGATTGATTTAAAAGTTACAAATGTTCATGCTGATTCAAGTACAGTAAATAAATATTTTCAAAGCTTTTAAATTCAGTTAGTCAACGAACACTGAAAAAAAAAAGTTTTATATCTCTTACACCCATTCTAAATCTTTTTGCATATACAAGGTATTTCACTTTTTGACGGGCCACTATTGCTACCTCCGTAAATACTAAAAATACAAGGTTGGTTTAGAGGGACAAAATGTAGGTACCTATTTAGGATTAGGAATGTATGTTAAACAAGATCTAGTTTTGTTTAAAAATTCCATGGCTTGCGTGATATAATGAAAAAACCGAAGTCGACCAAAATTTTCAAACTCAAATATCTTGGCTATCGTTGCTAAATACACAAAAATGCCAAAGGAAAAAAGTTTCTTCAATTTGGTCTGCTATAAAATGATGATAGTCAAATTTTTAATTATACAGGGTGTTGCTTAAATCTTGCGAAAAAATTCGGGTGGTGATTTCTTATCGAAGATTAAGGGGGTCTTTCATATATTTTTTTTAGACGTCTCCTTTCGGAGTCACACTCCCCTAAAGGGGAGCGGTAAAATTAGGTTTTTATTTTATTTTTTAAGTTTTGATAAATGTAGGAGAATGATATTTGGTATATGTCTTATGCTTATCAAAAGGTTTCCCATAGTAGTATTTTTAATCATCTCCCACCTTTACAGGGGGCTGAAAAGTGCGACCCCTGTTGGTTTTTTTATCAGAACTTTATGGTGGGTTGAAATTTTGCAATTAAAAATTGTTTGTTAAAAAGCTTGATTTATTTAGAAACTTTTTTTATTCCCTGTATACCATGTGTATAATTAAATTAAAAACTGAAGAAAATATGGAACGAACCTGATATCGTTTACACGCGGTTATCAGAGACCTTTAATCCAAAATTACGCCATTTGGGACAGATGGATAAAGTCATGTTGATTTAGGGCTTATTGAAAGTGACCGAGGATCAGTAAAGTCAATTAAGTTCAGGCCAGGTACCTGCTTTACCTGCTATGCAAAAATTTTGTTGAATAACACATTTATTTGTACATAAAATTTCATTTAAAACTAATAACGTTACTTAATACTTATCACAGAAGCGGTGTCAACTAACCCAAAACGGTGCTTCGTTATCACATAAGTCATTAAACTTCTGTTACACACAAAAATCAAAGTTTGGTTGTTAAAACGTACTATCTTGCTAGCATTTTCAAAGTACGTTGTTCCAAATCCATTCTAAAAAAGCACTTCTTGTGATTATTGAATTGAATGTAAAAAAAAATGTACTACCTACTTTATTTTAAACCTAACTGTATTCATTTCATAATTTTCATAATGAACGCTTATCTATAGCTTTCTTTCCGTTCCGCTATTATTGACTGTACACCAACGCACGTATTGTATCGATACTTAAAGCTAAAAAATGCAAATTGCGGCGATTCTCATGTAAATGTGTCGTATGGACAAAACTATACTTTTGTGTGTGTGTGCACTATCGCGTCTATTTTTAATTAAGGCATATCTTAATGGACAGCGTTTTAACGTGTAATTTAAAATGTTAATTTCGCAGGATGCGCATTTGAATTTTATTAATAATTTGACTAATTCATTTTGAATGTTTAATTGGAACACAAAAGATCGTTAACCTTTTGTGGATTATAAGCAGTAACGTCAGCGCTTAAAATGTTTAAATACAGTTTGCTCCACAAGAAATGTAACTGGCAAAACTTTTTGAGTTGCCAAGTCGTAGGTTTTGCATAACTTGAAACGTATTTTGGGCGACTTTTCGAGTTTTAAACAAAATGGGCCTTGGTAGTCAAGCAAAAATAAATATTATGATCGGCCATGTTGTTTTTCAGGAAACAATACAACAAAATGCACAACTATTCGTTCGCACTTTCAATAATCTTATGACATTGTCTATGAATGTAAAATACGTTCAAAATATCCGTGTTTGAAAACTCTTGATTTTCAATTTTCAAGAACACTACAGACAAACGCTATAAAAGTGGTTGACAGTTATTAATATTGGTATTTGTTACCATTTCCAAGGCCAAGTATAATTTTTAAAATTTTAATGCAAAAAATTTTCCTGTACTGAAAAGTTGAGAACAGATTTTGATTATTGTAAAATTTATTTATTTTAATTTTTATTTAAACAAAATTACTGTATTTTAGTGACTAATTTGCAAATAATGCAGTAAATGACCTTTGCTTTAGAAATTGTATACAGCCGTTATGTAAATAAACGTCATTCATCGGACACTATCAGCTTTGACGATAGCAAGGAAATCCTTGTAATTGTTTGTTTTTAGTAAGCAGATCACAATATTATGTCACTTTTGTTAATAAACTATTACACGTTTACTATACAAGTGAATGCGTAAAATGGGCGTTTTATTTTGGTATTGCTTGCTGCTTTTAAATATAATCGCCCACATCCGGTTTAAAATCCATGCAGACCTAGTAAACCAAAAAGTTGTTACTTACAAAATTAAAAATTAATATTGTATTCAGGGTTTTCGTTTTTCAAGGGCCACTATGGGGATCTCGTAAGCGGTAAGAGTTACGACTTCGGTTAAATTAGGGCAAAGTAGTATATTCAGGTGCTTAATAATTTGACACAAACAGAACTTATCTAGTTTTTTGGACATAAATATCAGTGGAAAGTGTTTAGGGTAACTATGGAAGCACGCCAGTGGGCTGGCTTCTACTATGACTTTGTGTTTGTGAGTTCGAATCAATAATATTGCTTATTGTCCTCCTCGATAGCTTGCAATAATTCATGGATGTTAATTTAAAAAAAGGTTCTTTTAGTTTTTGAGATACTTATAGGTGAAAAAGTTAAAAAAAAAATGGATTGTTGTTTTTTGCCCGTAACTTTTCCATTTGATGTCGAATTCCATTTCTGTAAAAACTTTTTCATGGTCACTTTTTGCAAGGAATCAAATTCCCCAATTATATTTTCCATGCCATGTTTCGCTTTTTTAAACCATCATCAGGTCAATTTTTACCTTATTTGGGTAGACTGCCGCCCCTTCTCCCCCTCCTCTAGCCCCGCCTCTGCCTGTATAACACTTTGAATTAAAACCATCTTGTACAATACTAAACTCAAAAGACAATAATTTGCTTAGGTTTTCAAGGGATGGGCGCAACTGCATATCTCTCCATCAATTTTATTTTATCGCAACAATAAATGTTATCAAACCAAATCACCACCGCAATCCCTCGGATGTTTAAACAATCCAGACACAAATTTCGGTTGCTTTCTTTGCGATAAGACCCAGGAATGGGTTAGTCTCGTCTCGCACGTGGCGCCAACCTAACAATAATAGTTATAAATTGCGGTATAACCTCTGTAACTCCTTATACGGCACCGAGATTTCGTTATGATTCCCATTTACTTCGGATGATTACTAAATAAATAGTTTGAATTCGTCGACTGTCATGTCAGTTACATAAATCACGTTACAGCTTCCCGTGTAATCGCTGTTACAGAAGATTAACCCTAAAGAAACGGTCGGACAATTGCGTAACATATTGGGCGGACTTTGGGCTTGAAATATGTAGATTTGAAGTGCTTATTTTGGGTCTTGAAGTTTTATTAAAGCTGTCTGAGTTGTGCATTGTGTCGGGTTGGGATGGGAAGTTTAGTTTCGAAAGTGTTTTGGAAGATGAATTGCCGAAATTTTTCATGCGTACGATTTGTTTGAATTTGTCTCAGTTTGTGCAACAGATGGTTTCAAACTAGTGCGTTTGTTCGTAAATTTGTCGTGATTAATTGTAAAACGAAAGTGGATCTTTGTACAGGGTACAAAATCGATGTTTTTTTGGTAAAAGTTAGGTGATTCGTGGAACGAAGACGATAGAATACGCGAAACTGGTACCAGAAACAATACAGCGTTCGGATTAAATTTGTGTTTAAAAGAACTCTGTAAGTGATTTGCCTTTAATTATAAAAGTGTTCTATTATGTAAAGTCATTGTTTAATAATTAATTAATTTGTTAAAATGTTAAAACAGTCGCATCCCCTTAATTTCGCGTTACATTTGTTTTAATGTCACCGTTTAAAGAGTGACAGGATATACTGGCAAGGGTCGGAATAAAACAATGCAAGTCGATTGTTATTTTTTCCTTGGCTACGTTGATTTTTATCTAACATTTCGCCAATTATTAGTTAATTTGACGTTTTTGGAAATAAACTTATTAAATATTATATAATTGTAAAGAAAAAATATTCTTTGTACAGGGTAGGCCAAAAGTATGGATACACTCGGGCACTGTCAAAGTAAATGCGAGGTTCATGGCAAACAATGTTTTTAAGGCCCTTCAAAATTCAAAACTATTAGGGAAAAATATAAAATATTAATGATCGTTCGATGATAATTATTTGTTATAAAACTATTATTTCAACTACAAAAATATCATGTATAATTTTTAACAGATTAAGTTAAAATTAAAGCCATTAAAATTGTGAAGCCCGGGGCATTTGCCCCCCTTGCCCCCTCCCCACTGTTAAGGCCTGGACACACTGCTGTAACGGTGTAAATACAAGTTTTATAAAGAAGTTTTATCTAAAAGTGTATGACAAATTGTTAGCTACATTTTGGCGTACTTCTATTATTTTTTTTTTCTGCCAACCGTGTGCTGCTGATAGGTGATCGCCATATTTTGTTAGATAGCAACCTATACAGGGCGATTGATTGGAACCGTGCATTAGAAATATATAAAGAATGAAAAATGGTATTGATCTGAAATTTTGGTCATGACCATAATAGCATATGATCTGGTTATTACAGTCAAATGAGGATATCTCTCACTGAACACACGGCAAGTTCTTTCAATAATCTTGTGAAATTCTCCATGAATATAAAATAAGTTCTAAATATCCGTGTTTGAATACTCTTGATTTTCAATTTTCATGAACATTACAGACAAACGCGATAAAAGTGGTTGACAGTTATTAATATTGGCATTTGTTGTCATTTCCAAGGCTTGCTCTTTAAAAATGTTACAATTTTCTTTGAAGTTTATCAAAAATCATTAATAACACGAAAATTATTGTAGATAGGTACAGGGAATGCTTTTACAGATTGATGCAGAATTTAATTTTGCATTCGTATATTTAAAACGAGGGCATTGTATTTAAAAAAATTCTTTTAGTGGTCTAAAGTTGCATTAAAAGAAAATTAAATTTTGGACACCCTGTAAGTAATGCATGGATTGCAAAAACCCCAAGGTTTCTTCTATCCATAGTCTTAAGTTAAGCGTTTTCGCTTTAAAATTGGCGGTGGTAGAATAGTAAGCAACACGATGTAAATCAAATAAGTCCAAAAATCTAAAAAACGACTGCCTAGGTATAGGAAATGCTATCAAAAGTCCCTCTAAAATAACGTGTTAATCCAAAAATGCAATAAAAAATATACCATTGGATTTAAAATAAGAAATTAGATGTAAACTTCCGGTAGATATATATTAAACAGATCATATGCCATTTAGGTCATAACCAAAATTTTAAATCGTTACACCTTTTTATTCTCCATATATTTTTAATTCCCTGTATATTTTTTTACTTTTATTGATTTATAAAAAAATTCTTTTAAACCATTTAAGGTTTTTTTAGTGTTATGTAGGTACATATGAAAATTTTTGAGGAAATTGAGCTTCAAAATTATTTATTATTTTTCACAAAATCGTTGACTAAACAAAACATGATCGCTGTAGTAATTGACAGTTTATTACCTGTCTAATTGTGTTTTATTATTTTTCAACGAAAAACCGTTATTTTGTGTACTGGGACACCCGGTGTTTAAAAGCAACGAAAATTTAGTTTCATTTGATAGTACTCAAAAAATTAAAATCATACATCATTTTTGTGAATTTTTCAACACAACAAACTCAGTGACGTAACCAAGGGGGTCCAGGCGGTCAAGACACCTCCCGAAATTGATTGACATTCAAAATTATTATAATTATTTTATGATAAATTAAAATAGAACATTTTAATTATGTATTTGATTATATATTAAGTTTGGTATTTATCAAAAAACGATAGGTTGCTTATCTGGTTTAAACAGGCTGATTTTCTTAGTGTAACCAGAAGAACATTGTCTATTCAATAGTAAAAAAACTTTTAATTTGTGTGTGCTGTCCAGTTATTGTATATTCAATATCAAAAATTTTAAATTCATTGCTTCAAAAATAAAAATCACTATACTCTCTGAAGAAATTAAAAATTATAATCAACGAAACATGTAGGAAGAGTAGTAAAATAAATCGAACTAAGAAAATAAGCTTGTTAAACTTTAAACCAATAAATCAACTTACCTTTTTTTGATAAATACCAAACTTCATATAATAAAAAAAAACAGGAAAACTATAATTATTAATGATTGAATATATTTCATTTTACGTATTTTCGAATTTTTTTTTTATTTTGAATTATTGCACTTAATAAATTACGAGAAATGTGTATACTCGCAGTTTATCCACAATTTTTTTTTACCTACATACCAGTGGCGTGCGGTGACTTTTCAACCAGGGGATGCTGTCCAAAAAACGACCAATTTATTTTTTAAAATTCAATTTTTTTCTACGCTCTTTTTTTTTACAAAATTCGTCTAAAACAATATCATACAATCATTTGCATTTTTCATATGTAGCATTAATTTTTTTTTTTCAATTGATATTAAAGCGAGAGAAGACAGTCTATTGTCACTTGGCTGCTTCTGGTGAATGTTTTTATTCTTTTCATTGTCGAAAATGATCGCTCAGCCGATGCGCTGGTGGAAGGTATAGTGCAAATTAATTGTATTAATTTAAATACTTCTGTCAAAACATCTTTTAGCTCATCTTTCACAATTAATTTTTTTTATGCAATTTATAGATTTTAAATGAAAGTCGTACTAATTCACTTTTTAACTTCATAAAATCAAAGTATTTTCCATAAGTTAGCTAAAGTGATTGTAACAGGAAATCTGGAAAATTCTTTTCATATTCTTTAAATTTACTGATGTTGAAAAGTTTCATAAATTAAAATTTTTCCATATCTCGAAATCGATTAGTTAGTTGTATTAATTGAAAGAGTTTATAAGGTTCAGAATGCTGTACTTGTTGCGACAATAAAATGCACACCCAACAGAATAATTTTGATAAGTTAGTGAGAGCAGCCACAAATCCACGCAATTTTTTCATATATTTCTCTATTAAATTATCTTTGAAATGTTTTCGTTTTTGACTGTATATTTAATATCGGTATGAGTTTTGAGCTCCTAACAATAATTTCTTTTTCATTATACGGGAGAGAAGCAAATCTCCTTTTTTTTTGTAAATTTTCAATCAAACAATTGCAATTATTATAAACTACAGTTTCATCGTTACTTTGGTTATCCATATTAAGGGTCGTGTTAAATAATAATCAAAATTGTATATAGCGAAACAGTGCTCTAAAAATAGAGTATAGCTGATTTAAACAGAAGAAGCTTGATTCAAAGAAAGTAAAAAAAAACTTAAACAACGGAAATGATTGTTTTTGTAGCGTGCGGAAATATTAATCGAGTGCGAGCTGCCCATGGAAGCAAACGGAGTTACCGCATCCACCGTAGATCTTAAGTACGCAACGATACGGGCAATAGACTATAGACTGCATCGCAGTGCGCATGCGCCAAGGAAGCAAATTCCGAATCCGCATCCCTTAGTCATGCTCACATGTGCTAGCTAGCGCTACGAATCGCACACATTTCGCAGTAGTCAGCCGCTCTCTGGAAATAAATGGATTAATGCAAATTTTTCGAGCAGCAAAACATTATATCATAACACGTAACTAAAAATAAATCAAAGCGAAATAAAGCTACATAAAATTCAAATATGATACGGTATAAAAATATTCTTGACGTGAATTTTAGGGGATGCGCCGCATCCACCGCATCCATGGACCGCACGCCGCTGCTACATACACTTACAAAAATGTTCGGACCCCCTTCGAATAAAAATCCTGGTTACGTCACTGAACAAACTGCACTTTTTTGTTATTTAACCTTTCTTATATCTTTAATAATAAGCGAGATATTCCACCATATTTGGACCACCTTGTGCAGAGTTTTATTGTATGATGTCTTACCAATGAAAATAAAAGGGTCTCGAATAATTATCTTTTTGCAAGTGCTGATTGATACACGTCTGTAAAAACACGTTTTTCTTAAATTCTATAATGATACAGGCGTTGATTCGTCGTCATTTGATTTACACATCCTCAACGATTCTAAAAAGGCAATTTTTGTACCGATACCAGTTTTATTTGCTTTTCGTCAAACTGGCGTCAATTTGTAACGCCGGCTTGATGGTGCCGACACCACCAGTTTAGGCGGAAATCCCGTGTTTTTCATGGTTTCCTTCCTTTAGATACAGTCTGCTTTCTTTGTACGAGTTCAAACTGTCTTGAATGGCTTTCATTTCACATTGATCTGACACCTATTGTACAGAACTTGGAAGAATTTCGGTTATTTAAAGAAGCGTATTTAAATTTATTAGCATAACGAACACGCTCTGATTAGCAAAGAAAAAATTTGAATGGTACGTAAAATTATAATGTAATAAATAACCACAATAAAGATCTCAAAAAACAGGAAGAGCTGTAAATAGGTTAAATGGGACCAAATGTACTTCAAGATGTTTTTTGTTGATACTCCATGGCATTAAATATCGATGATAAAGTGAAATAATCAAGCATTTAAAAATCGCAAATATCTTGACTGTGGCTGGAGAAAAAACAGCTTAACACTTGCAGAGTTGCAAAAAATAAATCAATAAATAATGCACATTAATTAGCTTCCAATTAAAATGTTCATTCATTATTGATCGACATGATTCAAACGGAAAATTTCCAGGTAAACATGTTTGTCTTCATGTAATTGTATTCCGTGTTCATCGCACATCTATGGTTTCCTCAAAAAACAATCAAATCTTATTAAAATCTTTGGGCGTAGTTGTACTAAACTAAAAAAAAAAAACACGTACGTTTGTTTTTAAAATTGTTTAAATTAATAAAATTAGCGATGCAGCTTGGGTTTGTAGAAGATCTATGCTAATTGCTTGATAAAGTTTGGGAATTAGGCCTAACTTTATTATTGTTCAAAGGTGTAGGTAGGAAAACTTGCGTAGTTCGTCTGAATTTGGACAGAATCGTTTTCGGTTCTTGTTGTAGTGTTAAATGAACAGCACTTTCGGTTTCACAGTCGATATATTTTCAGCGTTTTTAATCAATTTTGCGCAGTTCTAGAGTCTTTGAGGAAAAAAATTGTTTTATATCAGAATGTCATGCGATTTTGTCGGTTAACAAGATATTTAACAGCACATATAATTTTTAAATTTGTCTATTGAATCATAGTTTTTACTATGGGTAATCCCGAAGTAAAGCCCATTTTCCAATCGTTTTTATCAGCTCAAAATTTAAATTAATATACAAAATGCATCTTTAAAGACCTCCTCACAATTAAGTTGATTTTTATTCATTTTCTATTGGATTTTTATTTTATTTGGTCATGGTGTTGTGCTGACTTTTCTTCATGTTTTTCTGTCTTGTGCTAGCTTTTTTATGTCTTTCCATTTGATGTTTCTATCCGTTGCTGCTTTTTCAACTTCGTCTTGCCAGGTTTTTCTCGGCTTACCTCTTTTGTTTTTTCCCTGTGATCTTGCTTCGTAGGCTTTTCTGGTTAACCGTTCTTCTTTCATCCTATAAGTGTGACCCAACCATCCCAGCTGTCTTTCTTGTATTTTTGTTTCAACTGATTTTATCTTTAATTGTTCTCTATATGTTTCATTTCTGATTCTATCTTTTTTTGTTTCTCCTTGGATTTTTCCTAGATAACCCATTTCTGCTGTATTCACACGACTACTATTTTTTTCCACGTTTCACTTTCGTATAAAAGTGCCGGAGTTACTACCTTTTTGACCACTTCCATTTTTGTTCTGTATTTCCAAAAAATGTTCTTAAACTGTTAAATATTATTCTCACATTTCCTGTCCTTTCGCTTATTTCCTTGTCCATTCCTCCATTTTTCTCTATGGACACTCCTAAATATTTAAAGCTTTCTACTTGTTCCAACCTAAGCACATTTAAAGTGATGTTATGGCCTTTGTTCTCTGTTGTAACGATCATAGTTTTAGTTTTTTCTGTATCTATTTTCATATTGATTTTTTTCAATTCCTGGTTTACAGTTTCCAAATTATGTTGCAGATTCTTTTCTGTTTCTACGACTAAGACCATGTCGCCTGCGAACATTAGCTCAGTTACGTTTATTTTTTTCATTTTCCAGGCCTAGATGATACCGTCTCATTTTTTGTTTTACTTCTTTAATTTCGCCATCTATAAAACCAGGGGTTTGGAGCAGTCCAATTTTTTAATTGCTCCGCTCCAGCATCAAAATGCCTGCTCCAGTTCCGCTCCATGCTCCAAATATTGTTAACATTAAAAAAAAAAGTTTTTTTGATTAAAACATTTGTTTTTAAAAACAAAGTTTTAATTTTAACGAATGTGTAGAAATTGGTCAAAAATAACAAAAAATATTTGATCCTAACAAACAAGTGAAGCTAAATAAATGTTTGAAAGAACAAATTATTGATTTTCAAACGTTGAGAAAAAGATAAAAAAAGTAGTTTTTTTTTTAAATTGTACATAATAAACTGGAGCAGTGGAGCAGTCAAAATTATTTGCTTCGGACTCCGCTCCTGCTCCGGGCAAAAACCCATTGCTCCGTGCTCCGCTCCACTATAACAACTGCGAATAATAATAGACTGAGCACGCATCCTCGTTTTAAGCCGTCTTTTGTTTCAAACTCTGCCGATTCGTCATTCTGGCTTCGTACAATATTTACCGTTTTTCGTACATCGCCGATTTTTTCAATTAGATAATGAATGTAAATTCAATTAACCAACCAATTACGCAAAACGTTTAATCGAATTAATCCATTAACATTACCCAACGGTAAAAAATCAACTACAACACTTAAACAGTACCAGACGTCACGGACAGAATTGCAAGTTCTCATCCAGCATGCGTGTAACCACAACGGAACGCAAGTAAAACCACTCCATCGAATTCTCACAATTTTAAAGTTATTTGTTCACCGACCACCTAAAAGAATTGTAAACTTAAATGTGATTAAGTAGAACGTGCGATCATTCAAACAAAAAACTGTACGTCATATCTAAGACATTTTGGTGTATCAAAAAAGAGAAAGTTGGCTAATATGTACTACGAAACCATAAACGATAGCATGTAACCCGTAGGGCCAATTAGCACTTCACTGTGTACGTATTTTAACAACAAAATTTAATAATTATAGACTGCGACATACATGTGCAAACGTTATTCATTTACAGTCGTAACAATAAGATTTATTCCCACAAACACATGCGTAATTATATTTGATAGTAATCGAGGATATTTAGTATTGGCTGTACTTCCAGACTTTTGCAGACTTCGGTGAAGATAAAACTGTGTAGACATCAGGCCCGGACTGGCCATCTGGCAGTTCGGGCAAATGCCCGAAGGGCCGGTGCCCTAATGGGCCGGTCTAAGCTACGGGATTAATAAGTTCGGCGCTGAAGTATAAAAAGCGCAAAAATTATGATAATTATAACATTTGCCCGTTTAATACGGGCCGTATTCAATCTTAATATTTTTCTGGGGCTCCACAATACGCAATAGCGTCGTATGTTTGATTGCGCCCCTCGTGCTTCAGAAATAGTCCCGATGTTATCCGAACCCTGAAACCTATAGCTATAGATGGCGTGTGTATGTGTAAATAGTAGTTTCATAATCTGCTTATTTTATAAAACACATTGTTTAACAAATAGATTCGTAATAAATATATTGATGCGAGTTTATTAAGTCTGTGTAAGTATTTACCATATAAAGCTTTTAGTGGGTAGTAAGAGTTGATGCATGCTCTAAAACTAATTTTAAGCTGGAAAAATATCAAGAAAAATTCATGACACTAGATGACAAATGCGGCCCGCGAACCCTAAAAATACGGCCTGCGCGATGTCAGACAATCCGCCATCTTGAATTCATACCAGATAATTTGCTTTTCACAAAAAAATTATATATATCTACATGTTTTGACATTTCGAATTTTTGTTGGTTTTCCACAAATCAAAGTCTCAAAAACACTTTTTTTTTTGGCCCGCCAAATATTCGAAGTTTACAATTTGTCCCGCCTGGTCAAAACTTTGGGAACCCCTGCACTAGATTTTAGCGATTTTAGAAATATTCGCAAGAGTAAAGTGCCTGTATTATAGGTTTTCAAAAAAGTTTTTTTGGAACTTTATTAGAATTCTTAAAATACTAGCACTTTACTCTTGCAAAATATTTCTAAAATCGTTAAAATCTAATGTTATATCAATTTCTATTGAATTTTTTGAAACTTAAAATTAGTTTTAGACCATGCACCAACTTTTCTTAGGAATAAAATTTTTTGAGAGACCGATAATAAAAAGCTTTTCCATTTGTTGCAGTTTTTTTAATGTTAAAATTACTTCAAAAATAAAAATTGGAATTTTAACGTTAAATTTTACATTTGGTTTTATTTTTAATTCTAAATAATCTTTCCTCATGAGGTTTTTTTGTACCTCTTCAATAAGGGCACATTACTCTTGTGATTGTGAATATATCTGAAATAGGTAAAATTTAGTGTTGTATGAATTTTTATAAAATTTTTTAATCTTAAAATTAGTTTGAGGTAATGCACCAACTTTTATAAAGAACTAAAAAAGTTTACAATAAAATTCATAATAAACAATTATTTCATTTTTTGCATACTTTTTTAATGACGCTGTTTAGAGAATATAATGTAACGTGAAAAATGAATAAATTAGTTGTGAAAAGGAAAAATAATAGTCAAGTTTAAAAAAAATAAAACATCAAAAGTTCTTGATTTTTTAAATTTAAATAAATGATTGTTGATTTTTTAAATAAAAATCAAATTTTGACCAACCCTGGCTGTGGGCCTCTATAATCTGAATGCCCGGGTCGGTTTTTGTTCCCAGTCCGTCACTGGTAGACATAGACTATAAACTCGTCTTATACTGGAAGTCTGATTTAGTAGCTTCGTGAGAGAATTAATAATATTGGTTCCCACAAAAGTGTTCCCAGTTTATTTATTTTTTGTTATTGGACGTATGCGGTCCAGAATATTTCTATTTCTTAAACACCACAAAATGCTTGATATTGGTTTGTAAGTCTCGAAGAGTAAAAAAAATGTGTTGATTGTTCAATTAATATTGTTCGTTAAATCTTACATTAAATCTAGATTATTCTGTTTTTTTTTGGCGATTTTCATGTGTAGTTCTTAGTTATTGATGGTCAGATTTATCCAGGGCTGTGAAGTCGGAGTCGAAGTTAGGAAGAAATTTCTGACCAGTGGAGTCGGAGTCGAACTACTAAAATTATCAGGAGTCGGAGTCGGAGTCGAATTTTTACCGACTCTGCAGCCCTGAATTTACGCCACATTTTTATTTATTTTTTTACAACGCTTCGATTCTGTTTTGATTTTTGTCGAGGATAAGCTTGAAGAAAATGGGGATCTAGTTTATTCTAAAAGCTTTACAGTTACTGGAATAAACGTTGGCAATATTATTGTCTATTAAGAATTTGACATCAAATTTGGGTTATCATTTCCCAATCGTCAGATATTTCAAAGAAAAAAGTCAAGATTTTTCATTTTAGATTTTTTTTTTTTTTATAGCCTTCTCTACATGGCATTGTTTTTTAACTCTTAACATTATTAGGACGCTTTTTATAAGAATCTTAAAAGAGATCTTAATTTTCCTTTTGTCATTTACTTCTTCCACCACGACTTTATTGTTTTATATTTGCACCATAATTTATTATAACATCTTTGGATTGCATCGTTTATATCTTTTTCAAGGATGTGTTATAAAAAATTTAATATTCTTCGTACTAATAAACATATTTGGAAGTACGTCAAAAAAAAATTAACAAATAAGTTATTTATTGTTTTAACTTCAGAGTTGGCGATTGTAAAATTATTTTAGATGAAAAATTGTGATTTTTAAATAGTTTCAAATGAAATACTAAATGCAGCTCCATTACGTGAAATCAAGTATGACTTATGTAAAATAATCAAGTTAAATATTGATTATGAAAAGCAAATGACAATAAATATTTAATTTTTAAATTTCTCTTAAGGTGCCCTCAAAGTATTTTACCTTAAACTGACTCCAAATATCTGAAGATCGGATGGTAATATTCCAATTTTTATTTTTATTCGACATCAAATTCGTAACTCCTCTCTAATTTAACCCTGTTCGTATCTCTTGTAACAACTGAGATAAGATTGCTACTAATTCTCTTCTTCTGGACACCCTATATAAGTAAATAAATAAACTTGATGATGGCCAGAATAACGGTCAAAACGTCGCAATACGTAAAAGAATGTACAGTGGCCAACGGCCGACAAATGTTACAACGAACAGTTAATATTACCTAATAAAATCAGGATTCTACAACGAACGCAGATGCTACAACGAACGTTATGGACAGACAAAGCACGCGTTTGCGAATTACGTGTCGGGGACTTCCCGCTTTTTTGCGTCAAATTTAGTGTTCAGTTATTAGTTTAGTGCAGGTATCAACTTATTAACGCTTTTAGCAGTGAATTTTTTTTTACAGTTATATTCATTTTGTATCATATTTTTCCTTTAAAAATGGTTGTGTTAAATAGCAACTATGCTACTCTTAGGTGTGGATCTAAAACGGATTACCCTTAAATGCACACATTTCAATATATAGGTACCTACTAGAACGAACGGATGGTATAACAAATGAGAATCAATTAATTCGTTCTAGAATTCCCACTGTAATAATATTGGTATTGATTAATGAAATTCTTCAAAAGCCGAAACAAGTACAATAATAATTGAATTCTACTACTAATTTCCGTTTTATTATATTAGCAAAACTAATTCTTTTTTTTTTTCTATTTCAGGTAACCATGAACATTTATGAAATTTGCTGGTTTGCAGTAAGTACCTTTTAACATATACCAATGTAATTACTCCGGTACATTGAAAATGCGGATCTGATCGCAACTCTAAAAGCCAAATGAATTTAAACGACATTTTCCGATGCATATCCTTACACAGCGATGGAGATATTTGGTTGTTGTAACCTATCATGATTCATCTCATTATTTTCTAATCTGTGCGCCGAGATCAGGGTCAAAGAAATCCTGAATGCGAAATTCTATTCATAATGTGTGATTCATTTCATTGTACTAAATTTGTTTAGCTTATCGGCATCGCGATAAGAAACTTACATGAACAATTTAAGAGTAATTGCTTGTCTTGCTTCTAATCTCATTAAGAATTTTAACAAGCTTTAACTATGCTATCTAAATTTTGCGATCACAGATGCTGTTGAATATGCATTATTTTATAATAAAAAAAATTGGGCTGTTTCAAAATTAATTTCAATACATTTACAAAACACTGAGAGTTCCGCACCTGCTATATATTCCGGATAACCATACCGCAATTTTGTGAGATTCTTAACTTATTTTGGTTAAATTTAACCCTAGCTATGTACGGTTGGTCCGGCAAAATGGTTAATCCGGCAAGGCTTTGGAACCAACAGTGCCGGAAAATCGGTGTTGTACCTGTATATTTATTTAAACAGCGTATTTTATTGAGTCATGTAATATAACATGTAACAGTTAATTTTCTCGTAATTAATTTAATTGTGTTGTTACCCGTTCCTAATTCTGCGTTTGAAGTACTTCTCGTTAACGAGAGCGCATTTTTTTACATTTCTTAATGTGCACACGCGTTTGTTTCGCTATTCAATGTCACCGTTCCTTTCTATGCACCGGTGAGCAAGACAGAATTACCACCACAACGCAAATAAGTCTTCCAGTTTTATAAAGAATACAAGGAACGTCAACGAAAATATATAGAAAAATACAGGTCACGCAGCTCTGTAGCTGACAAAAAAAAAGTGAAGGGGGGAGATTGAAGCTAGTGTAGTAAAATTTCTGCAAATATTTAAAAAATATACGGCATTTGACAATTTAATGTCACGTTAAGCCACATGTTTACTTGTAAGTCTCTATTAAAATACAAAGTTGGTTGCGTAGTTGATTCCCTTGCGATATTTTCTTGTTGAAGCTTCACACAGCGGAACAAATGGAATTTCCTGAACCAATTTTGATTCCTCCAAGCATAAACAAAAAAATGACACATTACTTCTTTCATAAATTCAGTTACTTTTAAGAAAACACTGTTTAAACTTAACTGGAAAAAGTTTGTACCTTCTGTTTCATTCATTTTAAAGCTTATCTTAAAATTTAAATGATTATGAGTTGGTTCTAAACTACCTAAGCGCGACTGTCCTAAGATTTTGTTTTTATATGGGCCTCCGTAGCCATTGTTTGTGTGTTATGTCAAATTTTACAAGTGTGGTTTAATCTATGTTAAAGTAACGCTACTGGTCGCCGAAATTCGTCAAAAAATTATCAAGACCAAAATATTTAAAATTCCCTCTTCAAATTTATATTTTCGACCAATCACAAACTCAGATTTCTTAGAAACGACCAATAAACGCATGAAAATCTCTTAATTGCGAAAAGGATATTATCAGTGTATTATGTTTATTGGTCGTTTCTAGAAAATCCGAGTTTGTTATTGGACGAAAACGCAAATTTGACAGGAGGATCAACATCTGGCAGGGAAATGTAAAATTATTACCGTGTAATAGAGCTTCTATTGGTAGTCTCTAGAAGATTTAAGATTAGTGATTGGTTGAAAACGCAAATTTGACAGGTAAAGAAAATTTTCAGTGGTATTTATATGCGCTGCTTCTGGTGATGGCTAAGCGTTAAATCAGTTCTAAGAACTACCCTTGAACTCATCGAAACATTGAACATCACTGTATTTAATTAGTTCGAGTTACAGATACTGCACTGTATTTCAATTTTTCACTCAAACAGGGTTCGTGCAAAAAAGTTCGTTAAAAAAGAGTTCATCCAAAAAGGTACGCGAGGAAACAGGTAACTCGACTATTCATATGGCGTGTTAGTACCAACTGCATTTGTGACATTAACGAACGTGAAAAAATGCGTCTGATCCAAAGGGGATCGTCGATGAAAAAGTTTGAGAAGCCCCGATTTAGCGAGCCCTCCAAAATAATTTTCGAAGACACTTTTCTTTGGGATACACAAACTAGTCTTTGTTCATAGCTAAAAGAATGAAATGTTAATAAGTTCTTGTGGCGGTGTTGATAATTACTCCTGAGCAATTTTTTTACTTCTTAGCAAGGCTATAATAATCCACAAGTATAATTTTAAAGTCAGTGGTGGGTGTTTGGCTGGTAGTTTTATTGTCTGTTAGGCTTGGGCAATTCAGGATCCAGCTAGGCGCGACGATTACATCCGTTTTGGCTTTCCGGTGGTAAGTGCACGCATGGGAACGACTCGACATACCCGCTCTTGTTCACCGGCGATACTTATTTCTCTTATTATTCTTACGTTTGCTCAAGACGTTTAAATTTATTGCATACCTGACGGGAACGTGGCGTTTCGTTATGAGGCCGGTCCGGGGCCTCCTGTCACCGAATTAAACTTTAACTGAGGTTGTTGTGTATAATGGATGAAACCCTTCTACCGGGAGACGAATATTTTATTTTAATAACGCTACCTGCCCAATATGCGCTTTTTCCACAATTCATAGCGTACATCAGAGGTAAAAGCTACATCTTTTACAAATTCTTAGAGTAGAGGGAGCCATTTTTAACTCTAAATTCGAATATGAACGCATTTTATAAACAAGCTTAACTTTTTTCATAGATATCTTGTGGAATTGCAATATTAGTATCAATAATTTCGTCTCTCTTCTCGTCCTTCTTAAAGAACACCAATGATTTTTAATAAAGTTTATATGTAATTACTAATGAATCACTTTAATATTCAAACAATGGATTTATCATAGTGTGACGCCCTGTGATCAATTATTTTTATTTTACTTCAGTGTTTTTAATGAATAACAAGGAACAAACACTGGCGCATCATTTACTATAACATGTAACCCTTGAACAGGAACAATTGATGAGGATTTGAAGTTTAGTAAAACAAGTTAGTTAGAGTTATAGTCAGTCCTCTTCTGCCCTGCGATGTAGAAGTTTAATATTTTTAATTCACATAATAGCAGGCACTGAGAACGGAACGAAAACGTTAAACGAAATTAACCGAAATTTTTCTAAGAACGAAAACGAAATTTCTATTTTTCGTTCAAGAACGAAAACGAAATAAATATTTTCCAAAACTGGTTTTAACCGGTTTTGTCGCTATTTCAATCTTATTTGTTAAACACAAACGCGAATTTATCCTCTGTGCTGGGGAGGCTCCACGAGGCAGTAAAAAATCTCTTGAAATAAGTGAGCTTCACTTTTCTCCATATATTTACTTGAATATGTATTAACAACTTTATTGTTTATACTTGCAATTTCGTGTAACACAATTAACGGTGCAGATTCTCTATTTCTAATTTGCTTTTTAGATCATGAATATAGAATATACACTTGATTGGATATATATGATCAATGTGTTTTATTTGCGTTTAGACATAATAATAGTACAATTTATTCTTACTTCGAAAAGGACTAATGTAAAAGAAGATTTATTTGAAGATGTGTTGCTAGTAAGATTTAACGAAATGTGAAAATGTATATTGTATGGTATGTACAAAGTATATTTCAAGTTAATATAAGTTTTTTTTAATATCTTTTTTATTTATAACATTTAGTAAATTATCCACTTGAATTCATTCTTTTGTCTTTTTAAATAATTACAGCAGGATCTTATTTAATTCAAATGCATAGATTGTTAGTACTAAAACAAATTTAAAACAGCACTTGCTATATTTTCATATTTTCAGATAAAGATTGTGTGTCTAATTTAACCTAACCACGTTGTGTTTTTGCACCTAACGGGTGTTAAACTTAATAAAATGGTTGAATGTTAATGCGTTTAACGATTTGGTAAATTTAACATGGCGATGGTTCGCCAGTCTAAAATATGCTGTCCGTGAGCATCAAACCCCATCGTCATCGTTTATATTTTAGTTGAGACGCAAATATTGTTATCGTATTTATAGAGGGTTGTGGTGACTAGAAAAAAATTGATTTTTTGACGACAAAAAAAATATTGTAAAACCGGTTTTAACCGTTATTATTTCGGTTAACGAAAACGAAAAAAGATTTTTTTCGGTTAGAACGAAAAGAACGAAAATGATATATTTCGTTTTCGTTCCAAACAGAAACGAACGGAATTTTTCTCGTTTTTAGTCCCTGCATAATAGTGACATGTCTACCTTTTACTACAATAGATTCCAAAGCTTTACAGCTAGCAATGGACAAGTTTTTGTATTAAAATTGAAATTTTGAGACACAGATCCAAAGGGTGCAAGAACTTGTCTGGTAGAACTGGATGGCCAAAGGAACAAGGAAATGGCCCTGGCAAATAAAACGAAAGGGAAAAATGTTAGGGAAAGTCAAATAATTATTAACGATGATTTAAGAGAGAAGGGAAGAAAAATGCAAAGGCAGATCAGAAAATTAATTTGATTTAAAATTAAGTTTTAAATCCCCAACAGCTTACTTTAATAGCGTAATATCCACTAAACCTAAAAATGCGCGACTTAAAAATTAATTCAAAACTTGGTAATTTGCTCTGTTAGATAAGACAATGCTACTTTTATAATATACCCATTCGCCTTAACATCCATTACCGCTATCTTCTGTACATAAATTTCACGGTTTGTGAATTTATAAGTGCTGTTTGAGTGAATATTTTTGCTAGGTTAGCTTCGGAATTGTCTTAGTTTCGCTACAAGAGGCTCTTATTGTTCTCGGTAGCTTAGGACAAAACTCAGTAAACGCTGTTTGACATTCCGCCTCCAGATTGTCGAAATATCTCGCAAGGTTGCTGGGTTTTCTCACGTTCTAGTTTCGGGTTGTATCAAACTTATTTGTTTATAAGAATAAAGAAAAGATTTTCACACCGCTATGGAGGAAGGACATTGTTTTCTTAAAATGCTTATTATAGCGATGGTCGTTCAATCATATTTCTAGTAGTTTTTGTTTGAGACTCAACGGATGCTTCAATTTTATAATATTCCTTGCAAATGATTCATAAAAAGCTTTCCAACGATTTTTCCTCATACTTTGTAAGCAGTAATAGTTGTAATCTTTTATAGTAGAAGTTGTTATGCAAGTGAATCGTATTTCTTTGTTATGTGGTAAAAAATTTATAAAGTATTAATGCCTGCAAAAAGAATGCAGGCGCCACCTATCAGTATTTTGTATCGATCATTGACTTATTACGAACTAGACGAATTGTGGGCTGATCAGTATTCCTTTCCAAGTTTTATGACATAATACTCAATCTAAAAATAGAAATTGTAAAGTACCTTCAACACAACCCGCAAGTTTTGAAAATACTTGTGGAAATATTTTCGTAAAAGTGTTTTAAAAGATTTGCGATTTTTGAAATTTCTTGAGACCATTTTCAAAATGATTTTCCAAAAAAATTTTAATGCATTTCAAAAGTTTTATTTGTTAAGGTTTTAAGAGGTGAATTTCTTAAAAATAACTGTATAGAAACAATCGACATAATAAAATACGAAAAAACGGTAAATACTGTAAGAACCCAAAATGAAAAATCGGAAGAGTTTGAAACAATGTGAGCTTAAAACAAGGACGCGTGGTCAGCCCATTATTATTCACAGTAGTCATTGATGGCGTAGTTCAAGAAGTAAAACAAAAAATAAGACCGTTTCACCTACGCAACTGGAAAATAGAAAAAATAAACATAACTGAGCCAATGTTCGCAGACGACATGGTCTTAGTCAAGGAAACAGAAAAGAACCTGCAACATAATCTAGAAACTGTCAACCAGGAATTGGAAAAAATCCACATGAAATACAGAAAAACTATGATCGTTACAACAGAGAACAAATTGCATAACATCACTTTAAATGGGCTTAGGTTGGAATAGGTAAAAAGTTTTAAATATTTAGGAGTGATCATAGAGAAAAATGGAGGAATGTACAAGGAAATAAGCAAAAGGATAGGAAACGTGGGAAGAATATTTAACAGTTTAAGAACAACATTTTTTGGAAATAGAGAAGTCCCAAAACGAACAAAAGTGGAAGTGGTTAAAAAGTAGTAACTCCGACACTTTTATACGGAAGTGGACACTCGCAAATAAAAATAGTAGCCGAGCGAATGCAGCTGAAATGAGACTTCTAAGAAAAATCCAAGGAAAAACCAAAAAAGATAGAATCAGAAATGCAACATATAGAGAACAATTAAAGATAAAATCAGTTGAAATGAAAATACAGGAAGGGCAGCTGGGATGGTTGGGTTACATTTATAGGATAAAAGAAGGAAGGTTAACCAGAAAAGTCTAAGAAGCAATATCACAGGGAAAAACCTGGCAAGACGAAGTTAAAAAAGCAGCAACGGATAGAAACATCAAATGGAAAGACATAAAAAAAAACTAGCGCAAGACAGAAAAATATGAAAAAAAGTCAGCACAACACACCCCAACAGTCCTACACCTAACAGTAGAAGGACTGATGGCTAAATAAATAAAAGAGAACAGTTTGAAAATATTTTCGAAAAGTTATTGAGAGTTTCTCCAAATGGAGTTTCTTAAAACTAAATCTTTTTTAAAACTTCTTATTTTTTGAAAGGTTTTTTGGAAACAATTTTGCAAAATTCTGAGTTTTATTTACATTAAAATTATTTGGTCACCATTAAAAACAAAATTTCAATTAATTACAGATAAGTGATTTTAAGGAAATATTTTAAGAGTATATTCAATTGTTTTATTAAGTCAAGGTTGGCCAAAACTTTTATTTTCTTTGCGAAGATTTCATTGCATTAAAGTTCATCGGTAATTTGACACTGAGGAAGCCTTTTTTTCCAGTAGTATTTTTTTGTTACTTGAAACGAATTTTTTTAGGGGTCAGTGACATTATGTTTCTTCGACACACATAACTGGTCCTACTTTGATTGTTAAGTGTGACATAATCACTTAAATAAATTGCTTAATATTTACTTGACAGCACAGAATGAAAACAAATGTTATTATCTAAGGCTATATCAAAATGTTTTTCACGAAAGTTGTAAGCGTATCAAATATTTTTTAGTGTTTTTAGGAATATATTCGTTAAAGTTTCTAGTTTTCAATTCATTTTTGTTTAAATTTAAAGTAAGAACACTCCATTATTCAAGCACAATTGTATCAACTATATTGTTTTATAGTTGTTAAAGTATAAAATCCAAAAAAATCATATCACAATGAGACGTAAAATTTCAAATTTCACGCATGATTGCCGAATTTCGTTTTTACAAAGTAAAACTGGTCGGAGCGAAATTCTTGTTTTAAATGTTTTTAGAAACTAACACCTAAATTGTTTATGGTAAAAACGACGAATAGACCACAATATTATACAAGTTTATGGACAGCAAGAAGTATTTATAATATTGGGAAACTTTTTGATAAATTTAGTTTCTATTTTGGAAGTATACGTTGCAAAATGGAATGCCTTTCGCTGTTTTTGTGGGTTATAAGTCGAAATATATGGACATACGTTTTGGATATTAGCTTGAAAGTAGTTTGACAAACAGTCTAAGCTTATGTTTTTAAAGTTATAAATTGTCGTTAATTTAATTTCGTTTGGTGTGTATTTCCTTGTATTTCTTCAGTATGAACATCATAATATATTCATGCGTAATATTTTGTCTGAACACGACACAATGCTTCTAATATAGGTAAATAATAAAAATGCAGTGTAAGAAAAAGGTAACAGCATTGCGATGGGTGACAACCCGCCTTCTTTAAATTGCTGAATTTATATGCATTGAACTGTGTGTTGCACCTTTTCGATGTGCTACAGATAGAATATGCAATGAAGCATTCTATGCAATATGCAATAATACTGCATCGAGATGTGGAAGTCTGATTTTGTTGAAAAATTCGTATGCTTATATTAGATAACTGAGGGTCCAGTTTATTAAAATCATTGTTAAGCAGTACCTATGTCAAGTAATTCTATTAATTTGTTGAAAAACACGTTACGCAAATTTGTACCTATTTGGGAAGGCTGCTATGGGTAGTTTATAAACTGACCGTTGCTATGCAGTTCGCTTAGCAACGCCATATGACGCTAGTTAGACGTCATTTTGACATTTAACAACAGTTTAGGTTACTCAACGTCATTTTGATGACTAATTGTAGGTTAGATTACCACTACTAATGTCAGGTTTAGAATACAAAACGTCATTTTGACGGTTAGTCTATGTTATGACACAGAATGGGCAGATTCCATTATCAAACGTCATGACAATTTAGCCAGAATAGGTTTTAAAACGTCATTTTGACAGTTAATGCCAACATGGATTACCAAATGTTATTTTTACAGTTAATGTCAGGTTAGATTATCAAACGTCATCTTGACAGTTCATGTAAGTTTAGGTTAGAAAACGTCATTTTAACAGTACATGCCAACTTAGATTACTAAATGTAATTTTGCATCCTAATGTCATGCATGACACGAAATGTCAGATTGGTCAGGTTAAATTGTCAAACGTCATATTGCCAGTTCAGTCAGGTTAGGTTTAAAAAGGTCATTTAGACAGTTAATGCCAATTTAAATTACTAAATGTCATTTGGACGCTCAATGTCAACATGGATTACCCAATGTCATTTTCACATTTAATGCCAGGTTAGATTATCAAACGTCATATTGACAGTTCATGTCAGTTTAGGTTAGGAAACGTAATTTTAACAGTGCATGCCAACTTAGATTACTAAATGTCATATTGACTGCTAATGTCATGCATGACACGAAATGTCAGATTGGTCAGGTTAAATTGTCAAACGTCATATTGACAGTTCAGTCAGGTTAGGTTTAAAAAGTTCATTTTGACAGTTAATGCCAAGTTTAATTACTAAATGTCATTTGGACACTCAATGTTAACATGGATTACCAAACGTCTTTTACAGTTAATGTCAGGTTAGATTATCAAACGTCATCTTGACAGTTCACGTCAGTTAAGGTTGGAAAACGTCATTTTAAAAATACATGCCAACTTAGATTATTAAATGTCATTTTGACTGCTAATGTCATCCATGCCATGAAATGTCAGATTGGTCAGGTTAAATTATTAAACGTCATATTGAAAATTCACTCAGGTTAGGTTTAAAAAGTTCATTTTGCCAGTTAATGCCAATTTAAATTACCAAATGTCATTTGGACAGTTAATGTCAACATAGATTATCAAACGTCAGTTTTGCAGGTAATGTTAGGTTAAATTATCAAACGTCATATTGACAGTTCATGTCATTTTAGGTTTAAAAACGTCATTTTAACAGTTAATGCCAACTTAGATCATTAAATGTTTTTTGTCTAGTATTATCAGGTTACGTTATTCAATATTATTTGGACAGTTGATTCCAACAGACGATTAAGTCCATATTTCCAATGTTATTTTTAATTCACAAATTTGACTTTTTGTAAGCATATTTTTGCACATTATGGCTATAAAATACAACGCTAAAGAGATATTGTTTAAACATTGACAAACATGTAAGGAAGAAAGGTTTTAGTGGCCACACAGCTACTTTTCCAAAGACAGTCTGCAAGCTTTTGTTTAACATTATTGAACATTTTCTTAAACAATTGCATATAAATATTTCTTATTACACATTATGCTTCTGAAAATGTTTCTCATGTACTCAGGTAATACGCGTAAAGTATGTTGTAGGTGCAATTTTTGCTTTCCCGCTGTTGAGAACTAATAGTTTAACCTAATTTTCTTCTATTGTCTTTTGTCGGTAAATCATCGCTCGCTTGTTTTATTAATCGCAGTAGCTAGTTTTTAATTGAACGCCATTAATAAATCCAGAATAGAGAAGCATTCCCAGCACTACACTTAGAAATACAATATTAACTCGTATCAAATTCTCTCATGTCGTACGAATTATTTATTACTAAGCACAAGTGGTCCAATTCTGTTCCAAATATAACCGTTGACGTGTCTTTCATTAGCCACAAGCAAATGCAGTATTAGTGAAAGTTGATTAATTAAAATTAGCAGGTGAAAGGTTAGTTACTACATACATAGCAGTATGCAAAATTGTGCTTCTAAAAAGCCATGTTCCTATTTTCACATTCATTAAAATGATGTCAAAGGTGATACACATTGGACGTTTGGTTAAAATACAGCAGAATTATTAGCATCAGTCAACCTAATGTTATGAATGTTATTTTGTGTGTTAGCCGAAGCTAATTCCTGAGTATTATGAAGGCTGTATGACACGATGCGTACATAATTATGGGCAGAATTCGAGTCATTAAATAATTAACCGTATCTAACGTCTTCAAATGTTGATGTAAACTCGTGTTGTTCAAGTACTGTATGCAAAAGCGCCAGCGAAGTAGATATTTTATTTCAAGCGTTATTAAATGTCACTTTGGCAATAAATATTGTCATAAAGTCATAAAAACTAAAACGTCAGCTTGGATATGTTACAAAACAATGCATCGATTTTTATGAGGGTGTACCACTTCATTCACTGCACAGAGGAATTAAGCATTTCAATAAGAGATAAAGATTTTGTTAAGTGAGTAAAAATATATGTACTGTTTGAAAGTTTTGAAAAATTCATAGTTTATTTGACAGAGGCAAAAAGTAAAATATTGTCAATACATTATTTTACTATATTTTTTAGTTTTAAAAGTTAATATCTGCTATATGTCATAATTTTACGCGCCACGACACAGGACGCCATTTACGTGAATAGTAGCATTTGTTTGTCTCTTCAATCGTGTATCGGTTGTACAAAACATATTATAAAAGTTTTCCTACACCAACAATAATATATTTTAAACAAATGACGATCACCACAATCTAATATAAACAATAAAAATATGTCGACGATTATAGTCAAGAATATTTTGTTTATTTAACAAACAAATCGTATCGTTCATACTTGTTTAAAAAAAAGCTGATTTTGTTAGTATATGTACATATTGTGAAAAAGTTTGGGAGGTGACTCCTTATCGAAAACTAAGGGGGGTCTTTCATATTAAATTTATTTTTTAGACGTCTCCTTTCGAAATTACACCTCCCTAAAGGGGAGCGTTAAATTAGGTTTTTATTTTATTTCTCAAATTTAGATACATGTAGGAGAATGTTATTTGGTAGATAATTTATACTTATTAAAAGGTTTCCCTTAGTAATATTTTCAATTATCTCCCACCTTCACAGGGGGCTGAAAAGTGCGTCCCTATTGTTTTTTTTTATCAGAACTTTTTGGTGGGTTGAAATTTTGCAATTAAAAATATTTTTTGAATTCTTGATATATTTAGAAACTTTTTTTATTGTTTAGTTTTTCTCGTAAAACCTACAGTTTTTGAGTAAAAAATAAAATAAGTAAACATGAACCATCAAATATTCCAATACCAATCGATTCATTTTGGTGGTTTCCATGGTTTTTAATTGCAGAATTTCAACCCACCATAAAGTTTTGATAAAAGAACCATCAGCGGTCGCACTTTTCAGCCCCCTGTGAAGGTGGGAAATGATTAAACATATTACTAAGAAAAATCTCTTAATAAGTAAAGGGTTTTCCATTAAGAACGATATGATTTTACGATACAATAAAATAAAAACTATTTTAGATACCAACAAACTTTTTATATCATTTTGAAGCACAGCATATTACATTATGTTTTGAATAACACGTCACTTAAGTGTCCACCTCGACTCTGTGCACACGAGCGGATTCGTTTAACCCAATTTTCGAGAACTTTGTGCAATAACTCGAGCCTAATGTCACGAATGCAGCGTTCGATGTTTAATCGTAATTCATCAAGGGTTCTTGGTTTGTTTGCATAGACCCTAGATTTCAAATAACCCCACAAGAAGTAATCTAAAGGAGTTAAATCATAACTTCTTGGAGGCCAACTAACAGTTGCATTTCTTGAAATTATCCTTTCACCAAACTGTTCTTGCAATAGGTCGATACGGGTGTAAATTCAAGTCTTTTCGCAAAATACGCCACGTGGTCGTTCTTCTGAGCCCTAATTCTTGAGCACGACGAGGAATAGATAAATTTGGAACCTCTTCAACACTATCTCTTACAGCAGCAATGTTCTCTTCACTTCCTGCATTTCGACGTCTTGTTGGTGTTTTCAAATCGCAAAGAGTAAAATCCCTTTCAAATTTTTCAACGATTCTACGAATAGCAAGCACAAAAGGGCGATTATGTGGACCAAAGAACGTCTGTTTTCATAAAACTTTTGGATAATAACCAAACGTTCTTGAAGGGTGTATTTAACCATGATGAATTGTCAGGGTATAGTCAATACAAATGACAACTAATGACATTTATAACATCTTAACCATGGTTAAAATTTCATTTAAAAATCATATCATTCTTATTGGAAAACCCTTTATAAATGATCTACCAAAAATGATTCTTCTACATTTATCCAAATTTGAGAAATAAAATAAAAACATAATTTTACACTCCCCTTTAGGGGGGTGTAACCGCGAAAAGAGACGTCTAAGCAAATAATTTATATGAAAGACCCCCTTAATTTTCGATAAGGATGACCACCCGGATTTTTTTGCAATATTGAAGAAACACCCTGTATAATTTCTAAAGCAGTATTTATCAGTAAAAAGAAAAAATTAAAATGTTGTTTATAAAATAATGTAAATAGTCAATATGACGCCCATTAGAAAATCAAAAGTCTGCTACAATATCGGTGTGCTATGATAAAACTAATATCTTTACCAGCGTTCTGCATTAGCCACAGTCACCAGAAGTTCAATACCAAGTGCAATAGAAATGTTAAAGAAAATTTCATAATATTTATTTAATAAGGCAGGTCTGATGGTTTTATTTTGAATAGGGATTTTTCTTGTACTATATTTTTTATTTAAAGAAAAATCGTAAATTTTTATCTTTATTTACAACCAAATGTTTTTCACAAAACTTATTAACATATTCTTCCAATATTTTAGAAGAGCAAGTTTCTTCAACCAAATCAATTATTTGCCCATTTTCAAAAAATGCAGGAACTGAACTGGTTTAAATCATTCGTCTATTTGAGAAATCAAAGCATCGATCAGGGAATTAAACCAATTTTTTTTAAATAATTTGCCACAGGGTCATCTAAAGTTTCATGAGTAGGTACACGTCTAAACGAAAAAACATTTTCCTTTACAAATGGGTCGGGAACTCCGCACTTTTACCTAGTCCTTGAACATTTTTATTTACTTGGCACACAATTTATAAAATTATTTAAATACATGTCATTTTGGGGGGCCCCTAACTCGGGGACCCGGTTGGATTGCACCCGCTGCACCCCCCACTTAATCGGCCCTACTGTTAAGCTAACTTTGCATTTCTTAAAACACTCCAATATCGTTACACATTCTATTTTATGCAACGTTTTGCTAGTCTAACCAACTCTCTATCTCTCTTATTAAGCGAGATCTCCTCAGTGGCCCAAAACAAGTGATGCAACCCTGGACAGAATTGTGCAGCGTATCTTGCAAGCTTAATTAATACGTTTTTAATTGGATTAGCAGTTTACATTTTACTGAAGTAATCCAGTTTAATTGCTCTAATTAGCATGCCAGACCAAAAAGTTGTTCTCGTAGTGTCTTAATCACGATCAAATCTTGAAAATTATTTTTACATCGTATTTTTTTATTATACACCGCGGTATGAGTGCGCATAATTCTTCGATCCGTTTCCCATTTAGATAAACAGAGTTTGTTTTATTATGTAGGTGATCGCCGCTCAGTTTAATTCGTATGTTGGTAGCACCTGCCACAGGAAATCCGAAATCCGGATTAAAACTCAGCTGCCTGATTTATGCATAATCACAATTCATTACTTACAAAAATTATATTCGTTTATTTGTGCAACAGGTGCGGTTTTGTGTAAATATGTCGGGTAATATTTTTAAAGTTTGATCTAATAACACGTTTCTGAATGTTTATCGTGTCGTAAAATATCTCGGAGCAATTTTATTTAATTTAGGGCTGTAGACGTCGAACGCAAGCTTAAAATTTTATTGAAATTAGTTACATTTTTAATCAAAAATAGTCAAATAGTCCCAAATTTTTTATTTTAATTTTCTCGGTCAGAAGTAAACGCACAAAATGGATTCCTTGCATATATTAAAAAGAATCTTTGTTTTCATTTTGATTGACTTTTATCCATCAACATTCAAAAAGTGTCAATAATATTTTCGATAAACAATAGAAAATAAAACCCTAGACAATAATATTATTAGCTCCTAAGCTCGTAACCGTTAACTTAACTTGGGCTGCTATGATTGTAGCCCCAATAGCATTTATATCACGCGTCATTCCCACTCCATGTCTACTTGCCACTTCGTATATACATGTAGTATGATAGCCCTGTGGGTCTGCGAAAAATTCAGCTCTCGTATTAACATACTTTTTTTTTCAGTTTAAATGTAAACAGGTTTGAAGAATATGCATAATTTCATTTATCTCTGAAGGGGCTGCAACCCTGCAATAAAATAATAATCCCTGTTAAAGCAGCTGTAATTTATAAATCAATAAGTTTGGTTAAAAATTACTTTTATTAATATTTCTATGAAAAATGTCTTCTTAAGTAGCAATCTTATTTACGTAATTATCAAATAATCTTAGAAATTTTACTTCTATCTAAATGTTTTTGGATTAAACTAGTAATTCATTCAGGACGACTTTTCTTTTAAGTATAATTTCACGAAACTACGAACGGGTATTGATAAATATTTGGTGTACCAGAAAAAAAAAACAAGAATTAACAAACGAAGCTTTTTATTTATTTATTTAAACTTTTTACTATGTCTCCCTTCTTTCTTCTGCTCGGCTGGTGGCTGGTTGGTAAAACAACCTAACTTGTAATCGGAAGGTCCTGGGTTCGATTCCCATGGCCGACTGTCATTGTAGAGGTTTCAGGTGGTTTCCTCTATGGTTAAGGCAAATGCTGTGGCAGTACTTCCACCTATCCTTACCCATCCTTGACTATCCACATCCCTACCCATTATCCTTGTACCTCTAACGACTGAAGAGGGGGTCAACCCCCCTATAGCAGTCTCCGCGCGAGCGGAAAAAACACGTGACCTTTGACCTTTGACCTTTTTTTGCTCGGCAATCCACATTGCTATAGCGCCCATCTCCTCTTCATTTAACGTAAACTTACCACTTTTTGTCAGTAAAGGTCAGAAATGATAATCAGAGGAGGTAAAATCTGGAGAATAGGGTGGATGGTCAATCAGTTTACAGCCCTATTTGTGAATTTTTTGGAAAAGACTTTAAGACTTGCCAAGGAACAATATCTTTGCCTTTATTCCAAAAAATTATTTTACACTTATTATTGTAATTTTTTTTATGGTTTTGCCCTTTACGCAAGTTCGATAACGCCACTTTTATCCCAAAAGATTGGAGCTAATTTTTGCATTGTCGCGCTACAATGTTGCCTCTTGCCTAATCAATCGCGCGATTAATGTAGACGTTCGTTTTGCATCGTTGTTGTTAACAGACTTTGCTAGGAAGTTCACAGGATCTCCACTGAGCTGACCTATTTGTCAAATACTAATCTGTTGTCGGCGATCGGTGCGAAAACGTAACGATTCAGGAATTGTCATAACCGCACATTAGACTGTAACAGAACTCGCTTAAAAAGCAATAATTCTTCCGATAGTTGGTAGTCAGCTGTGGCAATTTCATGTTATATGCTAATGGTTAATATTTCACAACAGAAACGAACAGAATTCCCACCATTATTGCGGTAAAAGTTGCTATAATTTTAATATCTCTAATTTATTGTGCGTTCATAGTAGAAGAAAACGCGTAAAAAATTTGCATTGCATGATGACGCATATATGAATAATACTACCGCATATTTTCTTGTAATAATATGGTTGATGTGATCTCTTATAAAGCTTGAATGATCAGTATCTATGCATTATAATTGATGTACTACAGAAGTTTTGTAGTAGTGTGATAAAAGCAGTTAAGAATATCCGTGTTTGAATACTCTTGATTTTCCATTTTCATGAACACTACAGACAAACGCGATAAAAGTGGTTGACAGTTATTAATATTGGCATTTGTTGTCATTTCCAAGGCTTGCTATTTGAAAATGATACAATTTTCTCTTCTTTAAAAAAAAAACGAGTTTTAGTGGTCTGAAGTTGCATTTTTAAAAAAATTATTTTGGACACCCTGTAAGTACCTCATGTATCGATTGCAAAAATTGCAGCATGAACTCCAAGGTTTCATTTATCCATAGTCTCAATTTGAGTGTTTTCTATTAAAAATGGCGGTGGTAGATAATATTACGTATCACGATGTAAATCACAAAATTTTCAAAAAAGTCCAAAAATCTTAAAACGACTGCACTTAGGTATAGAGAATGAATGCTATCGAAAGTTCCTCTAAAATAACGCGTTCAATCAAAAAATGCAATAGAAAATTGACCATTAAATTTAAAACTAGCAATACCGTAGCCCCTTCGGTGTTTCTTCACCGCTAGACGCCGCCTTGCGCGTAGAATTCTCTTTGCGCGTGAAAATCTCTTTGCGCGTAAAAATCTCTTTGCGCAAAAAATTATCTTACGTTTGGTGCAAGTTGCTGGGATATATCTATTATTACTAAGCCAGTCATATTCTTTGGAGGTGAACAATCGATTGGCTCAAATTTTTATTTGCCACACTCGTTATTGCTTTTCAAAATCGAATAAATCGATATCGGCACTACTCGCGCTGCGCGCTCGTACCCAACGGCTCCTTTATATACCATTGTACGTAGAATAGTCTTTAAGCGTAAAAATATTTTTGCACAAGGGATTATCAAAAGTTCCTCTAAAATAACGTGTTCAATCCAAAACTGTTATAAAAAATTTAACATTGTATTTAACACAAGAAAGTAGATGTCAACTTCCGGTATTTCCGGAAGTGCCTTTATCTTGAAAATATTTTCATTTATTGTTATTTAAAAATTTATTTGATCAAAACAAATTGAGGGATGATGTCCGAGCCTCTGTGAATCCCGAGGGATTTTTTTATAGAATTTGTTTGTAGTTGGAGCAAGGCAAAGAGGAAACGTTCAGATTACATGCCCTATAACCATATAGTACCCTTGGATGGGATTTTTAAAACAAAATTAAGACTACAAGACAATTGCACTGCAAAGAGGGAATATTCAGGCTGCATGATTAAACACCATGTAGTACCCCTGGATAGGACCTTAATATTTAAAATATGTTCAAAGTATTCAATAAAATAGTGCACCGAAGCGAATCTAGCACGCTTTAAAGTTAAATTATCTTCAAGCAGATTTCGTCTTAAACAGTAAACTTGTTTCCTGTAATTCATCAATCTTGTTAATTAATGTTCATGTGTGGTAGAGTATTATTAACCTTCAACTAAATCAGTTAGTCTTGGAAACATCTATTTATATTCAGTAGCTATCGATTTCAAAGTAAAACGAATCTGTAAATATAAACGATGTCAGTATTTTTAACTCTACTCCTGTTAGTTTTAGGTCGTTGCACATGCAAGCGACAGGTGTGGGCATACGGTGACCGGCTCATTATAGGGCATGTGCTATCGGGACCCAAAGCACAGATGATATTTTAGAACCATATGGCGTTCTGATACATTGTAGTTTAACAGGTTGTAATGAAAAATGCTTAATTATATGTGAAAAACGGAAGAGAGTTCGTTCGGACGGATACTGTATGGCACATCGGGGTAGTCAAAAATAGATATCAAAAACTATTATAAAATATATCCATCATCATATATTTATTTCCAGATAAAATTACATTAAATATTTGAAGTTGAATAAAATAGTCTGAGATAGTTTGGATGAGAGATTTACGACACACCGAAACCCATTTATAGTAACTTTTCGTAAAACTCTAGTAACTTTTAAAATATGTAAGCATTTTAAAAGGTTGTTCTGGCTGCGAAAAGATTGCCGATATTTCCAAAGTGCATCGAACAGTTAATGCTCCAAATAAGTAAGAAATGTCTTCCGCAGATTCGTTGAATTCGTACAGATAGCGTCCGTTTTCTATAAATTTTTGAAAACATTTTAACTGGAAGTACGGAAGACGTTTGAAAATGATTGTCCGTGTATTTGAACGACCAAATGTGCTGTGCGGAGACGCAATCAAAGTAAATTATTTGGCTGCATATGGAAGGAACTGCATAGCAAAAAGCGTTTGGCATTTTTAAAAACAAATACGTAAACATAACTTGGTAATAAATTGTGAATTTTATTGTCAGGCTCATAAACGTAGACATTTCATTTCCTTTTATCCTACCTCTGCTCCCCATTGATAAGACCCAAATTGTTTTATCAATTTTTTTATAACCACATTTTGCTTGTAAATCTATTGGCTATAATCCACTCTGTGTAATAGAATATTATGATAAAATTTTAACTATCATTAGGTTTTCCGGTTTCTTCAACGTATATCGATTTCCTTTCTTCAATATCCTGTTCCAACTCTATTTGCCCATAAATTGTATTTAATTGCTCTTTTTTTTATATGAGTTTTTGAAATCTCTTTTACCCGAGTCCACCCGTTTTGTATCTTCATCACAGTGCTAGTTCCAAAACTTCATGAGCTGGCGATATATGCTCTATGGTACTATTATAGATCTAAAATGTTCGTTATAGTTCTTACGTCTTCTTATCCTCTATTCTAGGCGTTCTTTTTTCGCTCCTTTATCCCATTCCATTTTAACACTTCAACAGGTTGCGTTTATGTCTTATTTCTATTTTTTTTCGCAAGTTGTGTATACTAGAAGTGCTCTCCATGTATTAAGTTGTCCTATTGCACTTCTGTTTTTGTTTTCTGTTTATCTTGTACCCTTTCAAGAACCCTTCCTTGCATCCATCCATATCTACATTGATGTTTCTCTTTTTTTCTGGTTCTCTTTTCATTCATCAATATTAATTGTCGCTTATGTGTCGGTTCTTTTTATTTCAGTTACCCTTCTAGGTGTCTTTCTTGGATTACCTGCACTGATCTTGTGTGCTCAAGCCAAGACGGCAATGCTTGTCTTCTCCATTCATTCATCATGGCTCCTGGGTATTTCCTTGTTGTTCTCGCCAATCAAGATACTCTCCTCTGTTTCTTCCTTATATTAAAACCTACATCGGTTCGTTTAATTGTTTCCTCACTCTCTTTCCTCTTCTTCATGCAGTCATCTTTGCATATTGCCTTTTGTGTTTTCTTTCTCGTTCTTTCCATTCCGAATACCCTTAAAAGTCTCTTACTTTCTTTCATCCACATTGATTTATTAAGTTTTGTCTTAATATATCCAATCACGATGTCCCTTTTTCTATTTTTTTTTATTCATTCACCTCTGCATATGGTCTTTTGTCTGTTTCTTCCTTGTTTCTTTAATTTCGAATACTCCTGCAGGCTGTTTCATTTCATCTATCTCTAAATTAACCCGTTTTTTTTTTATGTTTCCCCATGCTGGACAAATTCGCAAATCTTCTTCATTGATTCACTCCTTAAATTTTAATCTTCTTTCAACTTCTTTTTTAATTCATCTCCTTCACGTTTTGAATATGACTTAAACCAACTTCCTCAGTGAAACTATATTAATTCTCAATCAAAATTTTCGAAGTAGTTTCGTTTAACTTTCCTCAAACCCGAAATTTGCTCACATATGTATGAACTTAACTTGGTTTTAAGCAACTTAGTAATTGAAGATTGTAAGCAAGCCGTATAGTTCTAATTAAAATAACCAAGGCACTTTGATTTATCTGCTTAATAATGTGTTTAAGGACGCGTGTGTGTAGAATTTTTTTACTAGTACACTTTAACGTGAAGCAAGTGTACACGAAAAACGTAGACTTGTTTTAAATGCACCGAGCGACCAGACAGCGCACGGATAAACCCGAACCGCGCTGCTTCTTTCCATGAGTATACCTTTCTTAGAGAGACAAACTCCATTGGCCAGTTTGGTGTAGGGAAAGGTAAATGCATGCGGATCGTGTTTGGAACGGTTTTCGAATGTCAGTTTTCGTTAGCCGTTGCGGTGTTGTAATCGCGAGGAACAAGTCCCGCAACTTAACTCGTAACAGCTGCATTTATGTGCATTTAAATTAGTCTACTATTAATTAATAATAAGTAAAGCTGTGTTTGTGTGGTTAGTTAGGATATCGTCGTCCGTTAGTTATTGTTGCGTTAAAGTTTGACACACTTTCAAAAGTTCTTTAGCATTGTGTTTCTCCTCTCAGTGCGTTCTTAAGTTGTCACGTTTCTATTTTTACCTTGAGTTTAGGTACAGTGTACTTATTATAAGGATTTAAGTGTATTATTTTCGTAAAAAAAAAAACAAGTTGCACGTGTTGCTAGACAACACGAACGAATCGATTGTTGAGTGGACTTGAAAAATCAATTCCCTGACAACTAGTTTGTTGTGATTCCTGAAAAATTTGCGCAATTTCGTTTGGAGGAGCTAAGATTTGTTTGCTCACCTTGGATTCAATAACTTTTCAGTGTTTAAAATTGTCGTTACCGTAATGTGTCTTTGAGGAACAGCGCTACAAAAAAGTTTGAAACTTGCTACAAGTGAATGTAATTGTGATATGGACTTTATACGGGAAGTTCTTCAGTAAATGTAATCATTCTCGGTGTATTAACGTGCCGTTAAAACGGCTTAATGCGCACCCTGGCCGAAAACGAAAGAAACACCTTACCAAGGGGGTGGGTTAGACAGGCCGTCATGGGGGTGTTACGCTGGAAGGAAGTGCAAGGAGGAAGGACGGATACAATAACCAGAGGAATAGTTTTACAGGTAATTTTACCTTAAACAGTTTCTGATGGAAGCACGTTTCTGGATCTGAAACCATAATTTCTTTGAAATCCTCAACTTTTGTTATTCTTCACGTTGAACTTTAGAAGAAGAGCAAGTAACTAACCTAGAAGAAATTAACTAAACAAGTCTTATCAAAACAAACCTAACGAAACTTGGTTTCAGATCGAAAAACCATGAATCCATCGTATCGGTTACACTTACAGCAAAGATTAGCTTAAGAAATTTGGTGTTGTAAGTTGGGTAATGCTATTATAGTCGATTTAAAATTCATATACCGAATTGATTTGCGTAGATTAAATTGCTTTTAACGGTTTTCTGGAAATAGAACACTTAAAAGTCAATATTAGACAAAACTAACATTACCAATTTACAGTTTGATGTGAAAAAATTTTAAGAGCCCACTTCCTGAATTAAGGAAGTTATTAAAATAACAAAGACAATTCTAAAAGAAATGGCAAATTTTACAGTTTGATTTGAAACGACTTAAATTCCTTGACAAAGGAAATTGTTATAACAGATTCTTTGGAATGGATGTAGGTACTTTTGTAACTTTGTTTTATAAAAAAAATATTGAACGTTTGACGTTGTAAACTAAAAACGTGAAATAAAATAACAGTTTGTATTTACCCATGAAGATATATGACCTTCCTGTCTGGGGAAGTCATACAAACGTTTAATTAAAAATATATACCTACTAGTCGGTTTAAGCAACCTTTGGATTACTAGAAAATCTTCTGCTAGAAAATGTATAATTAATGTTTATTTTTAACTTTATTCCATCTTGGTTATTGTTTAGTCATAACTATTAATAGCTTTGGGTATATTTTTAAATATTGCCACTGTTGTGATTGTTGCATTTTATTATCTAGCCTTCAGTTAATTTTTAATGGGTATTTGTTACATACGTTATGTATTTTATAAGGTAATATTATATTGGAAAGATTTTCCTACGTTTTATCATTAAATGACAATCAAACTTTAACAGGAAGAGGGATGATTCAGTTGCCATTTTGTGTCTACAGATTTATTGTTATTATCTGTAGGAAAAACTGATAAATCCCTGAAAATTTTACCTCTTCATGCAATTTTAACAATCTCAACTTTCTCGTGTGATTTTTGTTATCAAATATGGACTAGTCTGCAAGTTTTGACGATATTATGTGGATACGTGTGAAGTCTCAGGTATTTTCAATGCATTGTGTTATTAGCAGAGGGCACACAATACTTAATTGAAAATAATAGGCGTTAGTTAAATCGATCAAAATGCGTAGATCCACAACAAAATTGCTCACCTTATAAGGAAAATACTAACGTTAACGCAAATTGAATGTTATCTTTTTTTTCAGCGTCATATAGTTTAATGTACACACTTAATTTTGTGTACTGTGACGAAAAAAGCTGTAAGATACCAAACATTTTATTCATAATTTATCAGATAATGACGCTATTTGGAATACAGATATAGGTCTCATAATTCTTTTTGTGCACTAAATCCCTTTAAAAATCGCGATTACAACTCACAACAAAGGCAAAACTAACAAAAGCTTGTTACATTTCCTTTTATAAAGAGTAATCATGGCCATATACAGAGTAACCGAAATTCGAGGGTTCATCATGAACCACCTCTAGACCGTTATAATTCCATGACTCACTGGATGCGGCCGGAAGACTAAAGTTTTAAATATATCCGTTGCAGTTATCGATTGAAAAAGCTTGTCGAGGAAGATCTTGTAAATATTTTAATGCAATGAAACAGCGACATTCAGTTGTTTAAACGTGGCTTAGATCCGAGATAAATGTTGTAATCTTTTAAAAGGAAGCCATAGTAGGCTTTGGTATTGGAAAAAAGCGTTGTTTCACTGTGTTATAATGTATGGGTCTGTACAGGGTGGTCCAAATTCGATGGGATTACATGGGTATCTCGCTTAATAGTCCAGATACAGAAACGGTTAAATTACCAAAAATGTGCAGTTGTTTGGGACAAACTGAGAACCGTTTTAAAAAATATTCAAAAATTTGCCAAAAACTTTTTTTTTTAAATTTATGATGTGTCATACCTCCCTTAATGTTGTAAATATAAAAAAAAATATAGAAGATTATTTTTAGATATGTTTATGTAGACTTTGATGGTCCTAAAAAAATATTGAACGCTCAACGTTAAAAATTTATGACACAAATTAACCTTTTTTTAAATGGAAGCTTTAGTTGTCTATGACCTATTTAAATTCGTTATTTTTTTCCCATTCCAAATATAGAAGGGTTGATGTGTTTATTTTCAATAATACGCAAGTTACAAAGGTTTTTTAATTTTTTTTTTAAATAAACGTAGGTAAAAACAAAAAGTAGACTGTGAAAACAAAAAATATAAGTGTGACACCTTATAAAACTCATGTGGTACAACATCCTAACGATTATTTAAAAGGGATTTAGTTTAGTCGTTTATAGTTAGTTAGGTTTGCAATATCTTTTAACTTCATAGTCGACAGTTAGGTACAATTAAATCGTATTCATATTTTTTTACATAACTGCTGATTCTGATTATATTGTCGTTTATTTTTGTTTGTGTCATAACTTTTTAACGGCGAGCGTAAAATTATTTTTTTTAGTACTATCAAAGTCTACATAAAAATATCTAAAAATAATCTTCATAACGTTTTTTGATACTTACCACAATAAGGGAGCTATGACACATCATAAATAAAAAAAGGAAACAGTTTTTGGCTAATAACTCAAAAACTGGAAATGTTAGAATATTTTTGAAAACGGTTCTGAGTTTGTCCCAAAAAAGCTGCACATTTTTAGTAATTTAACCGTTTCTCTATCTTGCCTATTAAGCGAGATACTCATGTAATTCCATCGAATTTGGACCACCCTCTACATTTACTTTGAAACAAAAATTGAATGCACTACAAAACTAAGAGTGCTGTGGAGCAAAAACCTGCGTTTGTTTTTGAATTAGAAGAAGAAAAAAACAATTGAAATTAAAAGTGTTTTTGTCCTGTGACCGAACTTGTATTTCTAACTTTTCTGGAAGTCATCAATGGGCTTCGAATTCCGGGCAAACTCATACATAAAAACTTTTTTTTATACCCGCCTACTATCCTCCCCATCATTTCTCTCAATCATGGCAGTTAGTTTGCTGGATTTAGCAGTTTATTAACCTCTTCACGTTTTTCTCTTTTCCTTACTGGTTATATTCTATTAATATTTCCTTATCGCTTTGACAAATTTGCCGTGTTCCAGTGATTTATTGCCCAATAAATAACTTTTCTAAATATTTCCCCGAGATTCTTTGTCTCGGAGGAAAGGAAGTGCACACTCGACGTGTCGCGAATGGTTTGTTTACACGGATCAAATCAGTACTTTATGCAACCGTTAGTTTAATTAGATGGCTTCAGACGCAGCGAGCCAAATAAAACTGTTAATTGCCCATTGTTAAATTGGATTTACGATCTGTTTTAAAGATGTGGGAGGAGATAACGAATCTGTTTGTACTTTGTGTTCGTTGCTTGTTACGCGCATTACTCATGGTGCGTTATTTGTACGCATTCTTCACTTACAAATTTATCGTTGCCTATTTGACTAATAAAAACAGTAATTAATTTCAATAAACGCTTAAATGTTAGCAACTCCGGGACGCAGTGTGGTCATGGTAACGAAAAACAACCGAATATATTCAAAGCTTACTTGCAGTTCTGTGAATAAACTTTTAAGTTTGCTGTGTAGTTAGAAGGGAAAGCACTTGCTGGTTGATGGACGAATAAGGGTGAAGAAATAAGCAAGCGATTTATGTGTTCTGGATGAAACTATACATTGAAATGTTCCCTTGTCTGTGATGGGGTGCGGAAAATTGCTCGAAAACAATTGCTCGAAAAAAAAAATTGCCCGAAAATTGTTTCTCGAATGGAAAGTTCCTCGAAAGCCTAGTTGCTCGATTAACAATTTCACGAAAAGAAAATTGCTCGAAATAATGAACTGTTACTTAAAGAAAAAATATAAAATTTATGTAAATACAAAATAATTAAATGTACTAGAGCAGTTGTTGTATATATTTATTTACAAATACATGTAGGTACACTTACTCAATTTGTTGTTGAGATGAACACTATAAATATTTGAAAAGATTATACAGTTGTTCAAAAGGTATGGAATATGCTTTATATCTCAGTAAATATCCACTTTAGGGATAAATGTTTTGAAGAAAAGTTGTTTGGTACTTAGTTTTCCATCATAAGACAACATTTTTTTTTCGAATAACAAAAGCGCAATGAAAAACAATAGATTTTTTTAAAATGACAAAATGACATTTGATAAAGAATGTTTTTCTCTTTTCAATAATGCAAAATTTTAGTACCCTTACTTAAGCAACTTTTTGAGAAAAACGCAAAAATATACTCTCAGATTATTTTAATTGCTTATTTCGAGCAATCGTCTTTTCGAGAAATTTTTATTCGAGCAACTTGGCTTTTGAAGAACTTGCCATTTGAGAAACAATTTTTCGAGCAATTTTCTTTCGGGCAATTATTGTTTTCGAGCAATTTTCACCAAACCATCTGTTTACGTCTTTGTACTTCTTTTTTGAAAATTCTTATATAGATATACCTATCGCCATTCATGGTTAAAAAGAATACCAATTACAAAACACGATAGGTTCATGTATAACTGAATGGCATAGAAAAATGACCCCACAACAGTATCAAGTTATGAAATTTGTAATAATTCAGCTAAACATCTGAAACCATTCTCTGATTGTAGTTTAATAAAATAATGTATTTAACTGGCTGTGAACTTTAATTGGCCTAAAAAAAATCTTTTTTTAATATTATTTTGTGTAGATTTACTGTGGCAAGGTAAACTGATGAAATTGCAGAAAACGTGATATTAACATTTAAATATACCTACTGCTACTGCTAATAACTTTTTATCTTATTCTCTTTGTCTTGATGAATCTACGGATGTATCTAATACTGCTCAACTTGTAATTTTTTTTTTCGTGGAGTAGATATGAAGTTTTAAATGTTACTGAGGAATTATTAGATTTGGTAAGGTGACACAAACTACAAAAGCTGAGAATCTCTATGTTATATTAAAAACTGATTTAGAAATAAAATATGAGGAAATCGCTTCGAATTAAGTACGCTTCTGGCTAAGAAATTTAAAACCGAATTTTTTAGGGAATTCTTTGTATGTCACTGCGTTGTTCGTATTGAAAATTTATGCGCAAAAAAATCAGTGTCAAAGTTTCTCCGGACCCTTCACACTTAAAAAAATCTCCATATCCACTAGAAAGTGGTGCGGCCCGTTAAGATTTTATAAAATTCGGAATTGGCCCTTTGGCTTAAAAGGTTGCACGGGCGTTTCTTACACCATGTGTATGTAAACATATCCTAGCTTAGTTTCAATATTGCAATTCGCTGCAAGATAAAACGTTATTATCAAAGTCCTAAAGTTGATTCAAACGCAAAAATTGCTGATCTCCGAGAGTGCCTGTGTGCAAACAAATATTTGCTGATTTCTTTACATTAATTTGCAAATATTGTTCATGTTTTAATTTTGTAATACTGTGTCGACTTTTGTCTTCATGTAAATTAATTACGCCTCGCAGGCAGCGTGACGCTCTCAATGCAAATTTAAAAATACCCCGTGCTTCCTCAACGGAAGAAGCAACTTCATGAAGTGCAATGCACGTAACACTAATTCCGTCGCTGGTCTGAGCAGTCTTAATTTGCCCCATTAATAATTTTTTTGTGCGGTTTTCAACACACAAATCCATCAAACTCGTCCAATCTGGTTGTTTATTTGCGAGCGATGCAAGTCGTAATACAACGATGGAAGTGTTACAGATTCTCGAAAACTTTCAGCATGTGCTTACACGTTTTATGAACAAAGTTTTTGTGTAGTTTCGAAACAGCAGCAGTTGCATTCTGCTAAGAAATTCAGTCGAACAGATGTTGCTTGTTGGAAAACAAAGCGTTCAACCACAAAACGCTCGTTTTGTAATCAGTGGCGTGCTAATTCAACAAGAAATCAATGTTCGAACGTAATTGTAAATAATGGCGAAGAAATTATCGTTGGAAATACTAATTGCTATAAACAGTCAATTATCTTATTAGCGATTCGTTCGATATTAATCCTTGCTTTCTTTACTATGTAAATAGAATTAGTTTTTGATGATAATAAGAGTATTTATTGAAGTGCCGTGGATGTGAATGAATCATATCCTATCCTCTTCTTAATCGGGTCCACTTCTGTGATTGGTCGAAAATATAAATTTGGAGAGAGAATTAAATATTTTGGTCTTGATAATTTTTTGACGAATTTCGGCGACCAGTAGCGTTACTTTAATATAGACTGAACCACACCCCTGGCGCACCACTCTGACAGTACCTACTTGTAAAATTTGATATAACATACATTTAATTTGACAGGAAGGTTAGTGGAAGGAAATTTGCTGAGAAAATATAACTCGTGCATTGCAAATCTATATATATAAAAATGAATGTATGTATGTTTGTCCTTTATGCATTCCTATACCACTCATACGATCCTGACCAAATTTGGCACAGACAATCTATAGGACCATGAAAAGAACATAGGCTATATGAGAATTCCCAAAAGTTCCAAAAATTCCCAAAAGAACCAAAATTCCCAAAAGATCCAAATATCACAAAAGTTTCAAAATTCTCAATAGATACAAAAATTCTCAATAGATACAAAAATTCCCAAAAGATCCAAAATTCTCAAAAGGTCAAAAACGTCCACCGGGCGCGAGCGCGAAGCGCGAGTAGTCTGTGATTGATAAAAAAATTCACCGAGCGAAGCCGGGTCACTACGCTAGTAATCTATAATTTTTGACAAATCTTCACTCATGTAAGTTGAATTAGAAAAATCACTCATGCACTTCGTGCACTGGTGTTGTTTTTTTCAGATAAAACTTCGGGCATATTTACAAAAAATTATCGATAATTTTCAATGCACTTGTTATATTACTACTGATAATAACTGGAGATGTTTGTCCGTTACCAGATTTTTAACGTACACTGTATTGTCTTAAACTGATTGAGGAAAATGCAGCTTATTTGTAGAGTATTTGTCATTGGCGTTAAATTCTTGGAGCTGTCAGCCACAGTGTGCAATGAAGAAATAAATTTATTATGTAAAGCAAGAAATCCTAAGCGAATCCGTTCCGCAGTCCTGTTTTTTTAAAAATCCCCAACGCAGACAGCTTTTTACGTATTTCTACATCTCGAAAGCCGATCACTTTCTTAGATTTTCCATTCTTGTCGCAAGGATGCCACTTATATCCGGTTCTCACGCATAGAAATAACACCTCGCCCTAAGTACCCTCTTCTTTGTTAAATAACCGTGCGTCCCCTCGCGACAAGAGAATTAGGGCGAGCACACATGAGAGGAAGTCTTTTCAATTATGTTCTTGTTTACCTTTGAATGGTAAACCTCAGTCACCCTTTGATGAGACTGGCTAGAGAAACAAATAAGCTTCGATTGGGGATACTCGAACAAACAAGCATCAATGTATTAGTAAAACAAATGAGCATCTATGGGCTGTGAAACAAATAAGCATCAACCTGACCCTGAAACAAAACCAATCGATTCGTAAAACAAATCGAGCATCGATGGGCAGTGAAACAAATAAGCATCAGTGGTATACCGAAACAAATACGCGTCGATGGATTAGTGAGACAATTAAGCATCGTTGGGTTAGTGAAACAAAACAGCATCGATGGGTTGGCCAACCTTGATTATACACGCGTTGGAGAGAAAGCGGATACTCTTATTATAACACAATTATTTTCTTGGGTAACTAGATATTACGGACCGCGTTTGGAGCAGCTTGAGATTACGTATCAAAAATTTTAATTACGCTGATGAGATTCGGAATTTTAAACGAACGAGCGCAGATTAAAGACGAAATTGTAGACTCGTGTTTAAAATGAGCGAAATTTTAAAATTTATTATCATTGGTCTTCGCTCCGCGGCTTTTTTATTTTGTGGTTAATGCTCGGTGCATGAGCACCTTTGATGAGATTACTAACATCAATTTTCTAAATGTAAATTGCTTTTGTTTTACTTCAACTAATCAGTAAATGTGCTCTCTTATTAATGGTTGAAACTGTGAGTGTAAAGTGCAGTGTGTAAAAGATAATGTAAGCAACATTGGGCTCTAGAAAACTGTAAAAGATGAAAACTGTAAAAGATGAAAAGTGTGTTAAAAAGAACATTAAACCATCAGTTTCTCCAACTTTCCAGTATTGTAATGTTTTCATTTAATCATGAATTATTCATTTCATCTTGAAAATTATCAGTAGTAATATAACAATTGCATTAAAAATTATTGATAATTTTTGGTAAATTACCCGAATGCAAGTTTAGCTGGGAAAAACACGAGTGCACGAGTGATTTTTTCTGATTCAACTTGCATGAGTGAAGATTTGTCAAAAATTGTAGATTATTTGCAATGCTCGAGTTATATTTTGTTAGAAAATCCCCTTCACCTAACCTAACTGTTAAATTTGATGTCAAATTTTACAAGTACTGTCAGAGTAGTGCGTCAGGAGTGTGGTTTAATCTATATTAAAGTAACGCCATTGGTCGCCGAAATTCGTCAAAAAATTATCAAGACCAAAATATTTAATTCCCTCTCCAAATTTATATTTTCGACCAATCACAAAGTCAGATTTCTTAGAAACGACCAATAAACGCATAAAAATCTGATAATTGGGAAAAGTTAATTATCAATGTATGATAATGTTTATTGGTTGTTTTTAGGAAATCTGAGTTTGCTATTGGTCAAAACTCAAATTTGACAGGAGGATCAACATCTGACAGGAGAATGTAAAATTTTACCGTGTAATAATGCTCCTATTGGTAGTCTCTAGAAGAGTTAAGATTAGTGATTGCTGATTGGTTGAAAACGCGAATTTGATGTGTGAAGAAAATTTTCGACGTAATTTTATTAATGTAATAATTGTTTAAACAAAATCATTTATTAAGTTGAGTAATTGCTATTATCTAATATAAACGAACTATCGCAGAGCATTTATGCAATGAAACCACGATTGCGTTCGGTCGAAAATATCGACAGATAATGTAATAGTATCTTACAAAATAGTAGCATAAACTTGTTGGCAAGTTAATGAGAGCGATGTTCTTTATAAAACCACAACCCACATTTATATAAAAAAGGTGTGGAAATAAATCCACATCAGTAATTTCAATAAAAATGAAGGAATTCGTCTGCTAGGCAATATAAAATGCTTGAATCGATGTCGTAAAAATGGCAGTAACTCTGAGCAACCACCAAATTCAGTCACGGATGTCATTATAAAAGACTAACATCTTGGTAATAGTGACAGAAAAAAACATTTGAAGATCATTGTACTTTGATGAGAAGACCAAAATGTAACATAAAAAATTGGTAATTCAAAATTGAGTTGTTTTGCAGCAAACAGTTTAAGATAACCTACAAAAAACTATCACAATACCGCTTAAATGTAAAATAAAAATATTTGCAGATCAGTTTCTTCTAAAGGAACCTGATGAATTTTAACAAAAGAATATGCGCAAAATTAGAGTTGTTCCTTATCCTCCTCCGTATCCTCACCCTCATCTATCATAGGTGTAGAGGTGACTGTCTTTTTAGTATTAAGTTATTGGCTTCAAATAAATTGCTACAGAAGATTTTCTGTTCGATCTGTTAATACGAATACTTCTGGAGCCCCTAAACATTCTTATTTTATTGGTTGAAAACAGTCGTGTACTGGCAAAGCTGTTAAAAGCGAGACGTAGTAAATATTTCGAAAGATCTAAGTGTCCAATGAAGTATTCAAGAATTGAAAAACTTTGCACCGAATATTTTAGATTCGAAAGGGTCGCAGATGTAATAAATAGCTCAATAATTGACGACGTTAAAATCGCAAGGTTTGCTTAAGGCGAAGCTACAGGAAACTAAACGTTTGTGCATTATTAAAAAAAAAAAGAAGATTGATTTGAAGTAGATAATTAATATGGATCTTAGATAAGAGTTCAACGAAGGATTGTCTGTTTGCTTTGGGAAAAACAGTAGTAAATTGGCACACACACCTTTCTCTTATCGACCCAACTACTTCCTTTGACCCTTTGACCCTATTAATGACTATTTTAGTATATAGATTGAATAGTGAAAGTAAACTTGGTTTAATGTTAAGTAGAGCAAGTCAGTTTAAAACCTGGCTTTTTATATACTTAATTTATATACAGATTATATTATTGCAGAAGACTTCTAAAGTTGCACATTTCAGTGTCAAAATTTTTAGTATAAATATTAAATTAATAACAGTTTATAAACTTTAGTTTTTCGTGCTAAATTTTTGATAATATGGCAAGAAATAACAAAATAACATTGTTTAATCGAAATACTTATGAACTGCTATAAATCATAAAACGGAACCCAAAACAAAAATCGGCTATAAAGTGCCTATTTTTTTAAACACCTATTAGAACCTTTTTTTTTTGTTTCAATTATAAACGCGAATCAAAAGTTGGCTACAGAGCGCCTATTTTTTAAACACTACCGGAATCTACTTTTCGTTTAGTTTGTTGAACCCAAACAAAAAATCGGCTTATTACCTATTTTTTGAACGTTACCCGAATGTATTTTTCGTTTTGTTTCCTGAATACATACCAAAAATCAGCCTGTTTTCCGGTACATTTACTGAAGCCTACTTTTCGTCCAGTTGATCAAACTCCAACCGAAAATCGGCTCCAATTGCCTATTTTTTGCATTATGTACCCTATCCTATTATTTTTATTCAATTTGTCGAACGTAAACAAAAAATTAGCTTCAAATTGCCTATTTTTCTGAACACGTACTCGAACCTATTTTTCGTTTAGTTTATTGAACCAACACTACAAATCGGCTTCTAATTGCCTATTTTAGGTGCAGTACCCGAATGTATTAACCGTTTAATTACATGAAGACATACCGAAAATCAGTTATAAATTGCCTATTTTTCGGTACATTTACCGTAACCTATGTTTCGTTTAGTTTGTTAAACTCACACCTAAAATAGGCTCCAAAATAGGTATTTTTTTGAGTATCTACTAAAGCCTATTTTGTATTAAATGTTTTGAACTTAAACAAAAATCGGCTTTAAAGGACCTATTTTTCCTAAATGTACTGGTATCTATTTTTCGTTCAATTTCCTGAACCCTCTTTTAAACCGCAAACGCACTTTCTTGGCAACGAAATATATTTTATTAACGCAGTATACCAACATAACCACAACAGTGTTGGATTTATCTGGTTAAAGTTCTCAAGTGCTTTTTTTCTCCTAGGAGCTAAAAGCTTCATTGTTTCTCGAAGATAACAGTTAGAAAATATTTTAATGTACACGAACCTGCCCGACCTAATTATTTCTAATACCCCTGATTACTGCTCTATATGCATTTAGAGTCACCCTCTAGATTCTTATATGTTGCGGTAAATTCTTTAAGCTGCATATTGAATCTACTTCGACATGTTTTTTTTATCAAACACTATCTGCAAGTCTTGCAAAGAGAAATATCAAAGAATCCAATTTAAAACGACAAACATGGCAAAAAGGACTTATAGAAGTTTTATTAAATTCAATATCTTACGAGCGCACATATTCATACTAATCTTTAATATTCTCCGTCGTCAAATCTCTTAGTCCATCTTATACATTTCCCATTACTTCCATTCGTCTTGTGTCTGTCTCGACATCTAAAATATTGTTTATTGTACGACGAAATCTAAAAATAGAATACTTAAATTTAAAATTTTATGAGGAAAAATATAGCGCGGTAAAGTAATAAGAAGAAGATAAAAAAAACTGTAAAAGATTTATGATGGCTCGGCACTGCATTCTACTTTTGAATGTTTTATGTTAAGCAAATTTAGTAAGGCATCCGGAAGAGTAGAAACTGTTTATTGTTTTATGCAGTCATAGAAGATTTACTGGCTTGAAGCTGTTTCCATCACCTCAAAACTTAAGACATATTAAATAAATTTATTCTATTCTTGAACTTCTCGTTCCAGTTTGATGGAGATCTTAATTGGACACTTAAATTATGTATATATGGCTTAGGACCAAATTAGAAGCGTTGGAATAAATGTTATTATAGCGCCGTATGTGTCCTATATTTTTAACTTGTAACATTGTTTAGAAACTGCCTTAAAAGTAAAAGTCTTTGAGTGCACTTATAACCTTAGTTTATGAAAGTCTTATTAATTAAAACTGCTATAAATGGCTAGAAATTCATTTGTAGTCCAAGTGATTAATATCAGTTAAATATGTTTATTTAAGGCAGACAAATGACGTGTGACCGTTTATCAATTTTTTTAAGTCACTTTTATTTAAAAAACTCAGATTTTTGCTTCAGATCTGGTCATTCTTGTCGATGTTTGATTTGTTTTTTTTTTGCGTTCAAAATCCCTTGAGTTGATTCGATTTTGATGCCTTTTTTCCTAAATTTAGAGATCATAACTTGACGGGTTAGGGAAATGAAAACAAATTTTTAAATTACCTGACTTCGATCATTTCATTTAGAAAAGAACAGCTTCGTACAAAACACTTAGTCGCGTCACAATTTTAATTATTGGTACTGTATTTAGGACAAAAATAGTGCAGGGACTTTGGAAGAGATTTAACATTGCTTTTAATAGGTTTGATTGCGCTTTTGCGCTTTTGTTTTATCATATACAGGGTGTCCCCGTTATCGGTGCAAATACTTGGTGATAGAGGCCCCTTTTCTAATTGTAAGAAAAATTTTCAAGAAAAACTTTTTCCTAAAATCAAATGCTTAAAGATATCAAAACTTCATTGATTTTTTTACTCTTCTGCATTTAAAAGTCTCTGTCGCCGAAAATATCAATTATATCGTAAAATACCTTGAAGCTTTTGAATAGAGCATGAAATTCTCTACAAAAGGACACCCTGCATGTCTGAATAGTGCTCTTTATTTTTTTGTAATCGCTAGGGATCTCAAATTCGAAAAGTTTTTGGCTAAAAGTCGAGATATTTTCCTAGCTAAAAGCATGCTCATGTAAAACGAAAATGTCCATTTAGTAAATTTAGTTACTTAATTACCAAAGTTGCTTTTTGTAAGACCTTGTAAGTTGGGTGCTTAAAACAAACTAATGACACCAGTGTTAACTTAGCAAAGCTAGCTGCTTTGAAACCGTTAATTTTAACCGAAACATCTGCTTCATAATAAGGGTTAGTTTTTAGGTTTAGCAGAACGTGACAGAATTTTTTGTTAACGCTCGAGTCGGAGTATTCAATATTCAAACTGCCCAACGTTTTATTTTATGGATTTATTCCTGCTTCATAGTTTTTTTGGCTTTATAAATATGTAAGTGAAATGTTGTACACCGTTTGTATTAAGAATGGAGAGTGGAATGAGGTCATCTGTTAACTGTAACACCTTTTCTTAGTATTATGTTACGTTAGTACGCGAAGAACTTGCGCGGTTTTTATTTTAAATTCGCCACGCCAACTTCTAAGGCTGGATCAGCCATAATGGGGTAATTAAATTTTAAAATTTATTGCCGTTTCGAAGTACAATGCAATGGCTGATCGCTTGCTACATTAACTGCGAGATAAAAACGATAAAACGGGACCATCGTGTGAATTATACAGACGAGGTGATATTCTCGACGAGAAATGCAGTGCAACTAATTCTCTGTTGACCGATTGAGGTTGTAGCACAAGTCACGGAACGGTACCAAAAGCAGGTGCGAGTTTACTGTGGCACTGGACTTGGCGGTTAGGGTGTAATGGGACTTGATCGTTAAAATGAGCACGTAATAATGAGACAGACGCTTTCCGTTATTATTATTCGCTGGAAGATGGCCGTGGAGAGGACATCCTGTGCCTTTTTACGAGGCTCGAGGCGAGCAGAACCTCTCATGACTATTTCAAGACGTTCGCTGTAATTATTTCCTCAATTTGTACTTTGTTCTCGACGACTTTTTGTTATATTTTCGTGTATTAATGTTGCGAAACTAAATTTATGAGTCAGCAGTGGTGCTTTGTTACTTGCCAATTGGGCATTTTGCACTTAACTCATTAATCCTGAAATTCCACCTCTTAAAATAGGACGTTCGTCATTTCCGTTTTGATTTTGAAAAGTACATACAAAAAAATTATTGTAACACGTGCTTATCAAAAATATGAGCTCTGTCGCCATTTTTTGATAATTAGAAAAAATGTGCTTAAACCTTAAGTCAAGAACCGGGTACCCAGGTTTCTACTTAAGCAATTTTGGTGCAATTTTTTAATGTTAAGTCATGTTTTTTTAATAACTCCCAGATCGTCACGGTTTTGCCTTTTTTAAAGCGAAATATGCTTTTATACTTTTTTCCCGTTCTGGACCCAAACGTTTTTTTCCATCAAAGTTCACGTAGTCATTCTCAATAACCGGGTACCTACCTGGGTACCCACCTGTAGAAAAATTAGATTTACGAGCAATTATCGATTAAACACGCTAACATATAACTACAGGGATTATTAAATGAATTAAAGCTAATGTCTATGTGAGGAAAAACAATATTTATTTAGGCACATTCTTTACATTTGTAATTGTTATGGCATGCTCGTCGCAGACAAGTTTTTCGCATGCCGTGCAAGACTTTATTAGTTTTTCTGCGCTTTTTTATTGCTGCTCTGTAGCACAAGTGACATGAACTGGTAATCATTATGGCTCTATAAGTTAGTCTAAAAGTTATTTTAAAAATGACTGATTTGAAGGTTCTTTTACAACTGTGTAAAAGTCTTCTACATCTAGTTTTACAGAAAATTAGGAGAAAGTTACTCTTTTGCGATTGGTTAAAATCGAAATTAATTTGTGACAACACAAACGTTTAACAGGCTTTTAAAATATAACGAAAATGAGAAAATTTTTACAATAGGGTGTTCAGCTAGGCTAGATGGTCGTTTTTAACTTATTTAAATTCTGGTTTGTTTATTAACTCATTCAAAAGTTTTAAAAAAAAAATTCGTATGTTTGTTACAGGTTTTAGAATTTGAAATTTAAAACTGAATGATTTGGCCAATCTGTTTGCTAAAATATACAAAACTTATAGCATAAGTTTATTATAAAAAATCTGTTCGTGGGTACCTTCCCGGTCATTATACAACGTTGAGAATTACGGTTATTGACATAAGGGTTAATATCGTCCAACGATTATAACACTAGATATTATTGGCGTATATAACATGTGGGGTAATAGGTAATTCTTAAGGAAAAAATACTAAAAGAAACAAAGGTAGAGAATTATCAGTGTTTAGTTCTGTTTTAATCTATGGATGCGAAACATTATAGCAAAAAAAAACAGAATAGAATGAAGTATGGAAATGGGGTGTTGAAGGAAAAACATAAGAGACAAAATTGGAAGCTAAACAAACAGTGAAATCTCAAAGCAACTCTTCTGTTGGTTAGCACATGTACATGATTGGTAGAAGGCAGGATGTCCAGAAAAGCTTATGAGGCCTAAATAAGAGAAAAATAACCCATAATATTGTAATAACTTTTTTTAAAGATAAACCTAACAACCTATAAATCAATGAAATGAGAAAAAATTCTCTTATTTATGTTGTCACAGCCAACCACAAGCCGTATTTAAAATAAGAAAGTTGATGTTAAAATAACAGAAACAAATAAAGGTAGGTAAAAGTTATTAACAAATTTCAATTCTAAGCAAAAATGTGTCATAAAATGTCGAAAAATGTTGAGTATGATTTCAAATAAGCAAGTTATAAGCAAAAATCTAAAACGTCATTTTTTTGTTGTTTTTTATGAATAAGAAGCTTAATTTTTTTTTAAAGAATACTTGCTCTTAAATCATTAATCATTCTGACCAATTTAACCAACGCTGTTTCTCTTACCGTTTACGAGATATCCATGCTGTTCAAGATTGGACACTATGTATGTATGTGTATATAAACTACCTTGTAAATCAGAAAAAGATAAACAATAACACTAGATGTTACCTTCAGACGGCGACCACAAAAATACTGCATGTCTAGCTAAACTATGTATACATTGTTAAAAGCACGAAGCAAGAACACACGCATAGCAGCTAATTAAAAATTGTATAAACATTATTAATATTGTTTATAAACAAACCTATTACTTGATGCCAATACAGTAAACACGTTGTTAACGTCAACCAAAAGAAATCAATGAAAGTTGATACTTTTTAAGGCCTTCTAAGAGTTTCCGCCCGCAAAAGTCAGCAAAATTAAATGACTGCAAAGAATTTCAAACAATTCTTAAAAACTCCCTCGTCTATATTTGTTATGATAATGTTTGTTGTGACAGGCTAAATATATATAACACGTTTAACTTAGCTCTAATAACACCAATTTGTTGTTATAATAATTTGTGTAACTTAAAAATTGTAGGTCATTACATCAATGACTCATGAATCCGGCAGGCCTAAAAAACATTAGCTAAAATTAAGATTCTTGAAATATTCTGCAAATTATACGTTACCAAAAATAAAATGACAAACTGTTATTATATTAATTCTGAATCACTGTCTTAATCGTTTAAATTCTGTTTCAGTGTAAAAAAAGAGGTATCATTAAATTTACTGCTAAAATATCACAACCTTATTTAATTTTAATTAAACATGATTTTATGCAACAATGCGATTTGTTTGAATATATAAGATTGTTTAAAATAAACTATGTACCAGTTTAACCGGTATGTAATTTACAAAAGGTATCTACATTTAATTTGCAAATAAAGTTTGCATAACGTAATTTGACCAATTTTCAATGTATTTATTATTATTAACGTTCATTAATTAACCTTTTCTGCAACACAGCTATTGCTTAATTACGCCAAATTTCATTAAAACGTCATGATAATCACCATATAACTTAAATACAAGCTAAATTATGTTATTTTAATTAGTTTATGGATGCAGAAGTATTTAAAAAAATGTATACAGGGTGATCCACATAGAAGGGATCTCGCAAACGGTAAGAGCTACAAAGAAGTTTAAATTTCCCCTTTCTGTGACAATTTAGTGATGCTTTAATGTTTTAAAATAGTTCCAAGGCACGCTAGATAATGAACAAAAATCAAAATGTTTTTTCTAAATCGTTAATAACTCGGTTATACTTGATGGTACAAATACATTTTTGGCAAAAAGTTGTAGATTTTGCACTGTAAAATGAAAACATTTATTTGTTTTAGTATTGTTTAAATAGTTAGGGAAACTACAATTTTGCATTTTTTTAATATGGAAACCATAGTTGGCTATGACCTCATGAAAAAGCATTTTTTCCTTTTTTTTAATATATAAGGTTTAATGTATTTATTTTAATATTTAGGCTCAAAACAAATAGAATTTATCAAAAAGTCCCTATGAAGCTATAAAGCAGGGGTTCTAAACTAGGAGTTCATGCACCCCCAAGGGGGTACGTGAAGCTTCTACAGGGGGTACGTCAAATACAATGTCCAGAATGAATACATTGGTGAAAAGCAAGAATCAACCATTTTCACACTAAATATTTTTTACCAGTGACCTGAATCGCAGAGAATAGCGGTGGCAATTCTATGTGGACCACCCTGTATAAAGAAAAGTTTAAATTTACAGAACCAAGCGAAATTTGATCACTTTTTATAAGTTGGCTATAGGGTGTCGTATTATCGTGAGCTCGTAGACAACTTAAATAATGGCTTTATTGCGAATAACTTGTCTTATCATAACATTTAAAGAAGTTCACGCCTCCGTAACGAATCATCGAACATAGAAACAGGTTTATAATAACATAATTTCATGAACTTTGTCTACCATCGACTAGAAAAGCAAAAAAAAACTAGACGTTTGTCGTCAAGCGTCTTGTCAAAAGTCCTAACATCTCTCTAATTACATTACGAAAATGAAATTATCTTAACGACACGTTGTACCTAAATTAATTTCGATATTGAATCAAGTGCACCTGTGCTAAAATACGGTAACTCGTCGTTAACGACGTGAAAGTACCGCAACTGTAACGTATGAGATCAAGTAATTCCACTAACCCGATTACCTTCACAACAAAATGTTAAAGTATGCGAATATATACAATACAAAACATAATCAGTTCCACTTGCTGAGTAGGAACTGACAGCATAACGCAGACTGCGTGATGTAACAACAAAATATCCGATAATTCGCTCGTATTGCGAGGAACACACGAAATTAGCATCAAACACCGCGAAATTCGGTTCGAAAACTTGGGAAGAACGATCAGGATATGGAACGAGGTTATGTCGGACTCTTAAAAATGCATGTACGGCCAGATAAGGACAAAAAGTAGCGCTATTGAATGGATTCATTAATTCATTGCCGCTGAATTGTATAAAAAAAGGCTTGTGCCAGTGCTGCAAATCCACAACTGATCCAACCAGATACTAAACGGTACAATAAGTCAAGGTTGTGGGAATGACCATTATTCTTCCGCAAGTTAGAAGTAGTTGTCTCTGATGGTCTTCATGGTAACTGTACAAAATACCATGTACGCTGCATACAAACTTCCAAACACCTTTATTATGTAATAGTACTTAAAAAAAAAGTTTGACCTCAATGATTTTGGTTCGCTACGATTGATTTTACTTTTAAATCGATAAATCATAGGGTCGCGTAATACGACGCCAAAATACTAAATTATTTAAAAAAAAGTGTTTCTAACCAGGGAGGGTCACGATATGTTGTCGCTAGAATCTGATCAAGGCTGTGTTTATTGCATCAGGAATTTTAAAACTAAATGTTTTGCAGAGTTATACGAGCCACTGGCCATTTCCTTCGGAAAAATGGGGGAAAAACTGAGAAGTTGAATATAATAGAGGTAATTTTGCGATCGCGTTGGCCATGAAATCGTCAGAGATAAAATCGAAATCTTCTATTTACCAATTCGCGCATCCTTTGCAAGTAAAATGGTGCAAAATTTTTGAAAAAATCTTTAACGTATCCTAAAGCCTAGTCCAGATTGTAAACAAATGTTTCGGAACAGTGTTCATGAACAATGTTCCCGATGTTTCGGAACAGCTCAACTTTGTTTCTAGCTTGTTTCGGAACTGTTTCACTAATGTTGCGAAACAAAAAAAGCCCTGTTCCTTGTTTCCCGTTTATATGGGAAACATTGGAACATTGAACAAGTCTGTTGTCAAACACGGTTCAGTCAAACAGTTTCGGTTAGAGTGATTCTTGGTTATATATTTATTACAATGTGGAATCGAAAGACTTTACAACTGATGGAAAAAGTGCATAGCACATCTTGTTTGTGGGATGTCACATGTGGTGAATACAAAAATAGGAATAAAAAGAGGGATGCTTTTGGAAATATTGCGCAATCATGTGATGTAACAGTTGCTGAAGTTGAAAAGAAAGTGCACATGCTAAAATCCCAATTTCGACTGGAACACAAAAAACTGCAAGGCACTAAGAAAAGTGGTTCTTCACCATTCTTTATTCATTGCCATAACTGGTGCCTTACATTAGTGCTTTCGGTATCCACCACCTTCTTCTTTTCTTTTCTTTATTCCTTCGGCCGTTAAGCAAAATATATAAATTGGCAGCACAAATTCCTGCAATAGTCTCACTGGACATGATAATCAATTGAGAAACACCGAAACACTGGCTTTAGTCTGGACGCGGAACAACGTATACAGTTTGTTTAACTGTTTAGGCACAGTGTTCAATATTGTTCCGAAACATTTGTTTACAATCTGGACTAGGCTTTAGAAAAACGCGAAAAACGAGGCCCTTGTAAAAACGGTTTCCTCTATGTTAAACGCCTATGCAAGTTGCAAACATTAAGTTATACAACTTCTCAAATCATAGCGCTTTTGCAGGGGTTTCGTTTTTGACGTTTTTCTCCGGAATCGTTTAGTATTTTTTCAAAAACTTTGCACTATTTTACTTGCAAAGGATGCGCGAATTGGTAAATAGAAGAATTTTGATTTTATCTCTGAGGGTTTCATAGCCAACGCGATCGCAAAAATTACTTTTATTATTCAACTTTTCAGTTTTTCCCCCATTTTTTCGAATAAAATGGCCGGTGGCACGTATAACTCTGGAAAACATTTAGTTTTGATGTTCTTGATGCAATAAATACAGCCTTGATCAGATTCTAGCGACAACATATCGTGACCTTCCCTGATAAGATCTTGAAAATATAGTTAGGGCTATCTAAAATTATTCGAAAGGATCTAAAAAAATCTTTAAAACAATCTTTTGCGAATTTTACGCGAATCCTAATAGACCGTTGTATCTAGATTATTGATTTGTAATTCAAAGTAAACGAACACGCTTGCCCAATGACACATCTCATAGTCGTACCAACGATGAAATGGTAAACAATACTAATAAAATTGATTGATTGATTCTAGATTGACTTGTAAATCAAGACAAACGCACACTCTTGTCCAATGACAGACTTTATCTCCAATAAAAAAGTCTGAAATACTATGTTTTCATTCGGCAAGTTAATTTTTGGGTAAATTTATTAACACCGCTGTTATTGTATGTTGAAATTTCCTTACACAAAAGCAGGACCGAAAACAATACCGCATCACGGCGCTATTAGTTGTTTTAATTGTGCCTTTTGTTCAACAGGAGTTAGTAAATAGCGTCTGTCGCGTAACTACCTCGTTTAAAGCAATTGTTTAGCTAGTTAAGACGCCGCTTAATAATTATTTCGACGCAAGAAACGTCCAGGTATTTCGTAAAGCCAAAAGAGTATAGTAACCTAGCTCTGTTAAAGTACCACATTACTAGTAAGTACTCAGCAATTTACTCATATTTCAAGAGCACGGTTTAATTACAAAAACCTTGGCCGTTACTTTCATTTATGTAACGAAGTTACGTAAACTCGATCGTGTAAAGATAATGTAAATTAATATTAATTTAACGGAGTAATGTAATGACATACCGTGTTTTTGTGCGCATTACACTTTGCTGGAGAGAAGAGAATGGTCTTGCATCAAAATTCCTTATTGTGAAACAATCAGTTAAAGGCTAGCGTTTATTATAAAATGAAAATAGTTATTAGTTAACGCATTATCAAGGAGGATATTTGGTCTGAACAGTGTTAACGACTCAATTATACTTAAAAAATAGCTAGTACTAAGTCTTGTGTAGCATATTTATTTTATAAAACCAGTTACAATCATTGTTTATTGTAAAATCTTTGGTCCAAGCGTATATGACTGTAATTTAAAAGTGGTACGACTCCAAAAATATCGAGTGTATGGCAGCATTTTTATCATCGCAAGGAAACATTACAACAGTAGCAACCCTTAATACTTCCGTTTTCCAGTGTTGTCACTTAAAATCTGATATCTTCACAAAATTATCCAATCACGAGTGACGCCTCTTGCGTGGGCGCTCGCCCTTACAGATAAAATTTTAAACGGTCAATTGTAAAATATTCATGTTTGTGGTTTATGCTAAGCCGTTAAAAATTTGTGGAGGCGTGGAAATTCTAAAGTATTTGCAAGCCAAAAGGAAGACAATACAAACAATTGACGGTTGACGTCACGTCTTGAGCTGTCAAGTGATAAATCCGCATAACCTTTTATAGAATAACAATAAAACTTCATAACACATTATTAAAACATTGTATTATTTTTAAATTGAAAAGGGCTGAGCCTGTTCTGGATCTGATTGCACAAAAATGATCGAAAAACAAACTTGCAGATTCCAGCACGTCTAAGACCAAGTGCCCACTGAAGTAATTTAACAGTGATTTTGTGAGCTCATTTTGATGCAATTTAAAAAAAATATGTAGTATTAAGTGTCGGACATTATTTATGAGGGTGGCTTAAAATGTCCGCGACCTGGCATATAAATTATTGTTTAATAGGTTAAAGACAACTTTTATTTTTCTATTTAATCTCCTTGAAGCACAATGCATTTTCAAGCGATGTTTTAACCTCTACGATTTTTTTATGGACCGATTTGTCGAGTTTTGCCGCTATAGGTAGCCGCTATAACAGCATTGAATGAAAATTATTGTCCTTTCAAGTGCTTGTTTTTTAAGTTTTAAAACAGATAGTAGTCGGAGGAGGCCAAATCTAGAGAATACGGTGCAAGGTGCAAGGGAAATCAATACACGAAGCCCAGTTCTTTAACTGTGAATGTTGTAATTAGGGGCGAGTGAGACAGTGCATTTTTGTGATAGAAACACCTTTTTCTTCGCCAAACCCGACTTTTTTGTTCACTATAGGTTTGTTCCTGTAATGGTGCCTGTACACCTGAGAGTAAAGTACTCTCGAGAGTAGCGTCGCCAAGGATACAGCCCCTGAGAGTAACTCGCGATTGGCTGTATCCTTGGCGACGCTACTCTCGAGAGTACTTTACTCTCAGGTGTACAGGCACCATTAGACCATGTATGATCCGATGGACTATCATGCTAATGCGCAGTCTCTGATAGTTCACCGGACAGTTAGTCGGCTGTTCCAGCAGTTATCGTAACAATTCATGAACTAGTTGGTGGACGTTAGAAGCAGTAGGTACATGAACGAAGACAAGAACTAGCGCTGGAATTTTTAGAGGCATGCGCTGTTCACAATATTAACGTGGCCTCTAGTAGCTAGGCATTGCTCTTCCAGCCTCACTTGTGATACACAAATTTCTATGAACCCAATAGACACAAATGTTATTTACAGTTAGGCATGTCGTTAAAACGTTACAGCAGCGACTTATACATTTATTAGTCCATAGTTAAGGCTTGTGCATAAACCAGTTTATGTATTAGTTCATGAATTGGTACAAGATCGTCTGCTGGACTGGAACAAACCTTGAATGTCAGGTGGCGAACTTTTTAATCCACCCACGCATATCATTAGAAAAGGACAGTGATGATTAGGTACTCTTATTACTTCATTTTTACTGCGTTTAGTCATTTGATAATCAGATAACTGCGTGAAAATACCGAGTCACTGTGAGATCACGCGTCACATCAATTCGGTGGGCGTTCATCATTAAATATAAACTAACCACCATCTTTTTTTTTTAACGTTTTATTTCTCGAGCACATTGATCAAGTACAGTTACAAATCTCGGCTTATTGCTATAATTAAACTTTTTAAGGCAACCATAAAATCGTACGCAGGTTAAACCGCGCCTATTTATAAACACATGTACGGACTCTCTTTCAGTTATTCACGCTGGCAGAGGTATGATGAAACATGCTGCAGAAAGATCGTCAAGATATTCGTGCCGTTGTTGATGACTCATTGGGGTACAATGAACGTTGTAGTGTGCCATATCGTTACAATCATCTCACCTGAGGCTACAATTCAATTCACGGCAACGTATTGTAAATATCAAATGCGCTGAGGGATCTGTACACTTGTCGGCCGTGTCCGGTTGAGCATAGAAATGGGCTACGCTACGTCAAGTAGGTGTAGTTGGGAATTTATGGCCAACAATAAATGTTTTGGGGGTAGATTGAAGATAACGTGTACGGACACTTTGCGCTGACAACTTGAGCGCAACATATCTGTTGTGAAATAATGATGAGGTTCTATGAACTGTTGATATTTGCATGATACGAGCCAAAGGCTTGCATTTACAATGAGAGAATGGAAAATTAGATCGTGATAGACGACGCTAAGAAAAAAATTGATGACGCGCGTTCCCGATTTTGATACATTTGAAATCCATATTTTTTTATATGTGCAAGGATGTACCACTTCATTCTTGGTACTAAGGGGATCTCGCTTAATATAATAGATATACAGATAGCTTCGGTTAAACTAGCCCAATCAGATGTTTCGGAAAATGCATAGTTAACTCAAGTCCGTTATGCATATTTCAAAACATCTAAACATTGCTACTTCGACAAAACTTGCCCGAAAATTTTGCACAGATACATTACCAGATCCAAAGACACACATACTTCTTTTGAAATCATTTTGTAAGCCTGTAACGAACATATCGTGTAATTATAATATTTTAATATTAAACCCGTGAAAATCAAACGATTTAATGATCGCACAGATATCACTATTTTAATGATGCAGCTTTCCAAATAATCAGAAACAGTTTCCTGGATATACTTATCCTTATTACTGCAGTCTCGAGTGGTTTTTCTATCGCAATTTATTTCTTCAGCATATTTTTATATTTATCGGGCTCGAGAGCGCCGGTTTTGCTAGTTTTAATTCATTTTCTCCTAAAACTACTCTGCAGGCTTTTCGATAATGATTAAGGTTGCGTGCTATATTGATTAGAGTTATCCGAGTGAAGCGATTGTGACATTTCGCTGATTACATACAGAACCATCTAGATTTAACGGTTCAAGTGACAGACCTATTTCAACGACTCGTTGCAACGGCAAACTGTGCTTCAGTAACAATGCGATTATACACCGGCTTGATTTCAAATCGACTTTAAAACGAATTGTGTTAGCGTTAACGGTGGGTTCGGATTAATTGTGGAAACTCCAGTTGACGTCGAGTATTTAAATTTCCTGTTGAGTGACGAACGATTTGAGCGCGGAAAATTTAACAAACAAACATAATACTGCAGCTTCTGCGATTTGTACAAGCAAGAACAAAGGTGATTGTTGAAAAATAAAAAAATCACAGCGTCGGGCTGTTACCAAGCAACACGTTCTCGTGGCAAGAAAAGAAAATTATCAATGTCCCTGGGTCATTATTACTGATTATGTAAATTAAGTTAATTTAGAAAGCTCCTGACGAACAGATGAGAGTGGAAACTGATTTATCTATCCAAATGTGAGATAGATTTCGGCTGTCGCCGTCTCTTGCTTCCTAAATTCATTTCAGCCTGTCTTTCCAATCCTCTTCCTTTATGCCTCTTGCAGACATTGCTTCCTTTACTTCGTGTCCCCAGTTTCGTCTTGGTCGACCTCTTCTTCTTGTATATGGCGGCACCCACTTCCATACTTTTTTGCACATCTATCTCCATTCATTCTTTGGATGTGCCCATACCATTTTAGTCTTTTAAGTTCTGTTGACTCTATAATGTCTATATTTACACCTATTTCGTCTCGTATATCTTTGTTTCTCTTCTTGTCTGTTTTTGTATAACCACAGCATCATTGCCAGTAGTCCATCTCCATCGCCTTGATCCTTAACTTCTCCATAATTTCCTATAATTCTGATCTGTATGTACTGACACTTTCGACTATTATTTTGTAGATTGTAACTCTCGTATGTTTAGTTATTTTTCGGTCCCATATTAGGCCATGCAGTAGTCTTATGATGGCTTCTCGTAGTCATATTGGGTTTCTTATTTCCTGGTTACTTTTTGCATTGTCCATTATTTCAATGCCCAGGTATTTGTACACATTTAGGTACATTTAAAATCGTGTGTCAAGGTCTGGGTCCACCTACAATGATGTTAACCCTCCTGTTGTGTTCACGTTTCGGTAACACGTATGGCGTTAGGGTCAATATGACCCGAATAGCTGCTATTTTAAAGATATTGCGTTTCTGTGCTATAATTTAGCTTCTTTGTTGTTAAGTAATGTCACTAAAACCTTTATACTCAGCAATCACCAAGCAAACTAAATGAACAGATCTGTAGCAACACTTGTATACCCAAAAATAAAATACAAGCTCTAACTTGCTCAAACGTGGACACCCATTCAGGCGCGCCGGAACCTGCACGACTTGCTTCTTCTCTGTTTCACAACGATAACCGCCAGCCGTACGAATTGACCTTACAAATATGAATAAAACGTCTAATTCAACGATATTAAGTTTGTAGTTCCGTAAAAGTTTAAAAATCTGGCCATCGGGTCATATTAACCCAGACATAGTAAGCGTAAAAAAATAGTTTATAAAAAAAGGACTGCTTATTTTTTTGGCCGTATTGTGTACGTATTCCTCACCAATAAAAAGTGAAAGTTATGGAATAATAATAAAATGTTTCAATAATCAAACAATACAGCGGTCAGAATATATTAACCGGGTCATATTGACCCGAACACAATGGGAGCGTTAAAAAGAGATTTCTTAAAATTACTTAAATAATTCAAGTATAAACATCAAAATTATAGTTATTTCACTTGCGTTTGCAACTTATACCTATTAGTACTTCTATTATTTATGTTTCTGTGTGGTATCAATAAAAGCATCTAACTCAAAGAAAATTGTCAATACCAAGTTATTCGAAATTTATACCTGGAAACTTCCATATTTACTTACAAAAAATTATGTTGATCGTAGATTTTTATTTCTAAGGGCTTGCGTGTTTCAGAAACTTTACTAGCACTCGTATTAATTACAGTTTGAGTCATTCTGTTCCATGAAATTAAGTGGAAGGGAAATAAAAATTATTAGCCCACTAATGGTCGGTATTTATTGAAAACCAATATCATAACTAGTTGTTATGGAATAAAGTTTGTTATACTGCTAAAGACTGTTTTGCATGGAACGTCATTCTGGGTATAATAAATCAGTAAGAATTCTGGTTCAAAATTGTGTTTAGTTTCAAAATTGAATGTAGTGGAAAGTTGCCAAAATCGCACTGGTCACCTAAATCGTATTATTTTACTGTTATTTAAAACTGGCGACTACAAGTGGCAAAATTAGTGTTTTAAGTTTTTTACCGTTGCTATAGAAACCGCGTTTGATTCAAAAGTTGCTTGTTTGTGCTTTTCAAATTCAAATTTAATAATCAGGTAGTTCTGGTGTAACTTCATTTTCAAAAATTACTATGTATATAGGTATGTAATTAATAAGTCATTATAAATAGATTTATTGCCTTAGAATGCAAAAATAATATGCCACCCTATCATTTAGCCTAAATACTTTTTTAAATAATCGAACCAAATTTCCTTGAGAATCCAATTTTAGTAAGTGGTACAATTTGGGCAACTTTCCCCTAAATATCATACCAAATTTGTAAATCAAGAATAAAGGTCTCATTTGACATTTTCCGGGTTCGTTGTACGCCGGCCCCACAATTTTCTATCTTCTCAGTCATTCATTATGTTTCCGATATACATTTTCCATGTTTTATTTTCCTCTTGGTGGCCAATTTAGAACAGTCATACTTCGAGTTACGAATCTTCGACTTACGGCACCGCTTCCGACTTACGGACGTTTCAAAATAACGCCATTCCCGAAGTTCTGACGCTTTTTTCGGAGTTGATGCTCTTTGTTGGCATGGCTCTACCGCCCACGGGTTTCTAACTGCTAGCGTTTGCACGTCTAGGACTATTACAGTTCAGTACCTGCATCGATGAATCAATTACAAGGCGGTGCTTCGACTTACGGACATTTTCGAGTTTTTAGCTTAAAACATAAGATCAACTTACTCCGGGGCATGACGGTCCACCTATTATAGTTCCTACGTTCGAGGTGTATAGACCGTTTTAGTATGCTGTTCTCTATTTTTCCAGTAACTGATGTTAAACTCACTTTTCCCATGTAGTCTGTGTTCTTATTCTGTCGTTATGAGTTAGACGTAGTAACTTCCCATGTCGTCTAATTCCACCTTGACCTTAAATACTGCCTTCGTTTGAGTGTAATGAAATTTTATTAGCCAAACGCTGTTAGTAGATTACTTAAACGTTATTAATTATTCAAGAATAGGCAGAGTCGATAAATCGAAGCAGCTACGTCCCTAGCTCCTTGAAAAGTAATGATTTTAAGGTAACGATACAGTTTAGTCCATGTTTTAAGGAGGTACGATTTAGTGTTGTGCCACTTGATGTCTTTCTTACCACAAATCTATAATTTTCGTTAAGCGGGCTTGCTATTAACTGAAATCCAAATGAAACGCAATTGGATGTGCCTGGAATGGTTCATTAGCATTATCTCTGAAAATAAATCTTTTATTGCCACACCATGCGGCTGACCTGACTTTTTTTTGCGTGAGTTATGATTACATCCAATAAACATCAAGTGAAAATCACAAGAAATTCGCGAGTGGCATTATCATAGTAATCCAGGAAACGGCGTGTATTTTATGGTCAGTTTATTGGAGGCAATATTCTCATCTCGCGATTTTAATAACTTTTGTATAACCATTCATCTTTTGAACAATAAATTTACCGTTTTCGCAGCCTTAAAGTGGACATAAAAAGGCATTCACAAGCCGGTGGTATCAGTTTACAATTTCCGGTGAACAAGCACAATATTTAACAGCTGAAGTAAAGGAATTGCAAAGGTTGTTATCAAAAAAACTATATTAAAACGGAAGTCGATAGGTACTCAGATAAAAAAAAAGTAGCTTTCGACAAATATGAAGAGGCATTACCCCGCCTATACATTATTTATAATTTAACACAGAAAATTGTTGCCTTGAACTAAATGTATAAGCCATTTTAATAAACATAACGTTAAAAAACCTGCATGTGTGCCCAGTCTAGTAGTACATTTTGTTGTAATTTCACGGTTATTACATTCTTTTAATTATGGATTTTGTAAAAACAGTTTGTATAACTAAAAGTTAATGATAATTATTGCCAATTAAAACCTTTATTAATCATTACAAAACAAAATAAGGATTAATTAACTGTTTTTCAATGACCAATTTAAAGCAAACACGTTAGGTATTTATTTTAATTGAGAATTGTGAATTTTTACTATTGATAAAACGGTACAAAATTTTAGTACAGCTTTCATATATGTTTACAAATCCAACAGTGCTTTTAAAATGGTTGAGAAATGTATTGGATGTACCTACTTTCGAGCAGGAATTTTTATGTTATTAATGTCTGTTTAAAAATCATAATGATTAAGACATTTTACGCAAAAAAAAATTGTTTACACCCTAAAAACAAACAAAGTGTCCCAAAAGTCTTTTAAAGGATTAAAATGTTTATATGATCAAAAACATGAGGAACTACTTCACTTTAGCGGCAGTTGTCGAAAATTGATAAAATTTTGTGGGTTAATAAAACTAGACTTGCTGAACTCAAATATGTTAAAATTACTTGGCGCTCTCATTTAATAAGCGTAAAAATTCAATATAAAAGTTCCGTTTGACAGTTAGGTTAGGTTTTTTAATTCGAATTTTCTCATGTTAGGATGGCTAAATTATCTGTGTAAAGTGTACAAATATGATTATAAGGCATAAATGAAACTATATTTGTATTGATTTTGTGTTAAAATAAGCTTAAAATAACGTAAATCTTATAACATACCCAAGTACACAACTGTCATTTTTTGCCGTCTTGACTTACTTTTTCCACCTTTCTTGACCTTTCTGAGATAGTAAGGTGGACTCATTTAGATCTATAAGGATCAGATCAGTTTCAGTTGGAACTAAAATTTTAATTTTAAGCGACCCTTAATTTATTTTTTTAACAAATAACTTGTAATTTGAGAGTGGTAGTTAATAATGCTGGTTGATTAACCTTATTTCACTCTTAACTTTCTGTGAAAAAACACTCATGAAACGTAATTTTCACAGACGTCATTTACTAAAATGAGATTAATTAGAATGCCTTTAGCGGCATTTGTCGAAAATTGATAAAATTTTGTGGGTTAATAAAACTAGACTTGCTGAACTTAAATATTCAACCGAAGTACGTGTAGTTTGAGGGAGAATAAAAGCTAGTAAGGCAAACTGATTTACCTTATTTAGTAACAAAATTAGTAGAAGTTGAACAAAAAGTTCTACTCTTAAGTAAATAACTATCAAACTTATCCTTTGTAAAAGTTAAAGTTAATTTGTCTTCCAATTAATTGTTGTTTAGTTAGTTTAAGTTATCTAAAACCAAATAAAAGCTGTAAACATTTAAAAATTAATGTATTAAAATTTTTCTTAACATATTTTTTTGATATTAATTTAAGTTATTTTAAGAAGTATTTCGCAATATAATACTCTTTAAAGAAAAGTGAATTAAATTGCATTGTGCACTAAAAAAAAAAACATTTTGCCTAAACTGCAATCAATTAAAATAATTAACTTAAGACTTAAATATTCGTTTCAACTATTTTATTGCTTATAAATAAGCTTTATTAACAAGCACAGGAGAAAAATAGTTATCGACTAAAACTCAACCATAACCTGATAATTGAAAACTTCATAGCAGTTCGTACATCTGCAAAATTCATCACCACCTAAAATGATGAAATTTGTTCATTGCCTAAGAATTCCAAAATTAAACAGGTAATACGAACTACTTCCGCTTAGGCGTTCCTTGTTATTCTGCATTGAAAAAAAAAACTTTACCCAACCTCTAACTAGCCCAAACACAGTGTCCATAGAATAGTGGTGCACAAGCGTTGCACGTCATTCAATTCCGAACTACTTCCGCTTAAGCGCTCCTTGTTATTCTGCATTGAAAAAAAAAAATACCCGACCTCTAACCTGACCCTCTAACTAGCCCAAACAGTGTCCATAGAATAGTGGTGCACAAGCGTTGCACGTCATTCAATTCCGAACGACTTCCGCTTAAGCGCTTCTTGTTATTCTGTATTAAAAAAAAAAAAACTTTACCCGACCTCTAACCTGACCCTCTAACTAGCACAAACAGTGTCCATAGAATAGTGGTGCACAAGCGTTGCACGTCATTCAATTCCGAACTACTTCAGCTTAGGCGTTTCTTGATATTCTGCATTGAAAAAAAAAAACTTTACCCGACCTGTAACCTGACCCTCTAACTAACCCAAACACAGTGTCCATAGATTAGTGGTGCACAAGCGTTGCACGTCATTCAATTCCGAACTACTTCCGCTTGGGCGTTCCTTGTTATTCTGCATTGAAAAAAAACTTTACCCGACCTCTAACCTGACCCTCTAACTAGCCCAAACACAGTGTCCATAGAATAGTGGTGCACAAGCGTTGCACGTCATTTAATTCCGAACTGCTTTCGCTTAGGCGTTCCTTGTTATTCTGCATTGAAAAAAAAAAACTTTACCCGACCTCTAACCTGACCCTCTAACTAACCCAAACAGTGTCCATAGAATAGTGGTGCACAAGCGTTGCACGTCATTCAATTCCGAACTACTTCCGCTTAAGCTCTCCTTGTTATTCGGAATAGAAAAAAAAATTTTTACCCGACCTGTAACCTGACCCTCTAACTAGCCCAAACACAGTGTCCATAGAATAGTGGTGCACAAGCGTTGCACGTCATTCAATTCCGAACTACTTCCGCTTTAGCGTTCCTTGTTATTCTGCATTGAAAAAAAAAATACCCGACCTCTAACCTGACCCTCTAATTGGCCCAAAGTGTCCATAGAATAGTGGTACACAAGCGTTGCACGTCATTTAATTCCGAACTACTTCCGCTTAGGCGTTCCTTGTTATTCTGCATTGAAAAAAAAAAATACCCGACCTCTAACCTGACCCTCTAACTAGCCCAAACACAGTGTCCATAGAATAGTGGTGCACAAGCGTTGCACGTCATTCAATTCCGAACTACTTCCGCTTTAGCGTTCCTTGTTATTCTGCATTGAAAAAAAAAATACCCGACCTCTAACCTGACCCTCTAATTGGCCCAAAGTGTCCATAGAATAGTGGTACACAAGCGTTGCACGTCATTTAATTCCGAACTACTTCCGCTTAGGCGTTCCTTGTTATTCTGCATTGAAAAAAAAAATACCCGACCTCTAACCTGACCCTCTAATTGGCCCAAAGTGTCCATAGAATAGTGGTACACAAGCGTTGCACGTCATTTAATTCCGAACTACTTCCGCTTAGGCGTTCCTTGTTATTCTGCATTGAAAAAAAAAAATACCCGACCTCTAACCTGACCCTCTAACTAGCCCAAACAGTGTCCATAGAATAGTGGTGCACAAGCGTTGCACGTCATTCAATTCCGAACGACTTCCGCTTAAGCGCTTCTTGTTATTCTGTATTAAAAAAAAAAACTTTACCCGACCTCTAACCTGACCCTCTAACTAACCCAAACATAGTGTCCATAGAATAGTGGTGCACAAGCGTTGCACGTCATTCAATTCCGAACTACTTCCGCTTAAGCGGTCCTTGTTATTCTGCATTGAAAAAAAAAACTTTACCCGACCTGTAACCTGACCCTCTAACTAGCCCAAACACAGTGTCCATAGAATAGTGGTGCACAAGCGTTGCACGTCATTCAATTCCGAACTACTTCCGCTTAGGCGTTCCTTGTTAATCTGCATTGAAAAAAAAAACTTTACCCGACCTGTAACCTGACCCTCTAACTAGCTCAAACACAGTGTCCATAGAATAGTGGTGCACAAGCGCAGCACGTCATTCGATTCCGAACTACTTCCGGTTAGGCGTTCTTTGTTATTTTGCATTGAAAAAAACTTTACCCAACCTGTAACCTGACCCTCTAACTAGCCCAAACACAGTGTCCATGGAATAGTGGTGCACAAGCGTTGCACGTCATTCGATTCCGAACTACTTCCGGTTAAGCGTTCCTTGTTATTCTGCATTGAAAAAAAAAACTTTACCCGACCTGTAACCTGACCCTCTAACTAGCCCAAACACAGTGTCGATAGAATAGTGGTGCACAAGCGCAGCACGTCATTCAATTCGGACTACTTCCGCTTAGGCGTTTCTTGTTATTCTGCTTTGAAAAAAAAAACTTTACCCTACCTCTAACCTGACCCTCTAACTAGCCCAAACACAGTGTCCATGGAATAGTGGTGCACAAGCGTAGCACCTCATTCGATTCCGAACTACTTCCGGTTAGGCGTTCCTTGTTATTTTGCATTGAAAAAAAAAATACCCGACCTCTAACCTGACCCTCTAACTAGCCCAAACACAGTGTCCATGGAATAGTGGTGCACAAGCGTTGCACGTCATTCGATTCCGAACTACTTCCGGTTAAGCGTTCCTTGTTATTCTGCATTGAAAAAAAAAACTTTACCCAACCTGTAACCTGACCCTCTAACTAGCCCAAACACAGTGTCGATAGAATAGTGGTGCACAAGCGCAGCACGTCATTCAATTCGGACTACTTCCGCTTAGGCGTTTCTTGTTATTCTGCATTGAAAAAAAAAACTTTACCCTACCTCTAACCTGACCCTCTAACTAGCCCAAACACAGTGTCCATGGAATAGTGGTGCACAAGCGTAGCACGTCATTCGATTCCGAACTACTTCCGGTTAGGCGTTCCTTGTTATTTTGCATTGAAGAAAAAAAAACCCGACCTCTAACCTGACCCTCTAACTAGCCCAAAAACAGTGTCCATGGAATAGTGGTGCACAAGCGTTGCACGTCGTTCAATTTCGAACTACTTCCGCTTAGGCGTTCCTTGTTATTCTGCATTGAAGAAAAAAAATACCCGACCTCTAACCTGACCCTCTAAGTAGCCCAAACACAGTGTCCATGGAATAGTGGTGCACAAGCGTTGCACGTCATTCGATTCAGAACTACTTCCGGTTAAGCGTTCCTTGTTATTCTGCATTGAAAAAAAAATACCCGACCTCTAACTTGCCCAAACAAAGTATCCATATAATAGTGGTGCACAAGCGTTGCACATCATATTTACACGTGTTGGACATTTCAAATATTATAAAAAATTAACTAAAGCAATTTGTTTGAAAGCCGGTTAGTTAAAAGTTAATTACACATTTTAATAAGATAAATAAAATTGTTTGGTTAACCTGTTGCAGACTATGGGTCAATCTAAACAGATGAATCTTCCTTAGGTGTAAACAAATTTTACTTTGGTTACCTTTGTTAATAACAATCATAATCTCAATAGCAACAATGGTAACCACAGCAAAATGTGCTTACACCTAAGGAAGATTCATCTGTTTAGATTGACCCATTATTAATGTGTAATCTTTGTATGATTTTCCAACAATATCCATTTAATTTTAACAACTATTTATTTGCAAAGTAGTCGCATCGATCAATATAACCTATTAAACTTCAAACAAATAATTAACGTTTCAAGCGTTGTAAGGTTATATCTACAGTAGGAGTAGATCTTATGTACCGTTACTTATAGGGTACGGTGCAGAATGGCATTTTCGTTGCCGCTGTAAGTAGGGACCTTACGGTGCGTTATAACATTATAAGCTAACATCTCCCATAGCGTAATAACGTTACTACAACTCTCAAATTACAAGTTATTTGTTAAAAAAATAAATTAAGGGTCGCTTAAAATTAAAATTTTAGTTCCAACTGAAACTGATCTGATCCTTATAGATCTAAATGAGTCCACCCTACTATCTCAGAAAGGTCAAGAAAGGTGAAAATGGTAGTTCAAGACGGCAAAAAATGACAGTTGTGAGTTTGGGTATGTTATAAGATTTACGTTATTTTTAGCTTATTTTAACACAAAATCAATACAAATATAGTTTCATTTATGCCTTATAATCATATTTGTACACTTTACACAGATAATTTAGTCATCCTAACATGAGAAAATTCGAATTAAAAAACCTAACCTAACTGTCAAACGGAACTTTTATAATGAATTTTTACGCTAAGTAATTGAGAGCGCCAAGTAATTTTAACAGATTTGAGTTCAGCAAGTCTAGTTTTATTAGTCCACTTAATTTTATCAATTTCTGACAACTGCCGCTAAAGTGAAGTTATACCAAACAGGATATTTTTTGACACAGCATTTTAGTGCCATTTGAAAAATGAAATTTAAAAAAAAACGTCTTTTGAAAATATCTCAAAATTTTGATTTTGCCATTTACAGGTAGATAGTAAATTTTTAAATAATGTATAATATTTTTTAAAGTTGTTTCCAAAAACAAAAGAGATATATGATGATACCGCAGACAAATAGTAACTGTCATTTGACATTTAATTAGTTTTATTTTTTCTTCATAGATAGCTTGATAATTGAGTGGTAACATACGATTTTTCTAAGTTATTTATAAAAATAGATACAGCAAGTAATATCTTATTAGAAGGAAGAAAGAAAAAAAATTTATTTATGCAAAAGACAACTCGAAGGACCATGAGAAAAAACGAAATTACGGGTAATATCTCGAAAATGGTAGGTGTTAGAAAAATCTTATTTAATAATTACATTCTGCATAAAAAGTACCTAAAGAAAGTACAAATAAAATTGATCTAATGATTAGGGCAAAACAGTTATGAGAGAAAATTCAACATTTTCATATTTTTTGCTATAACTTTTGAAGCAGGAAGAGTTAAGTACTTTTAAAAATAGATTGTAGCTCCTCTCATCCTTAAGAATAATTCATCTAATTTCAGCAAATCTGTATCTCTTATAATAAGCGAGATCACCTCGCTGGGGATGTTATCTGGAACACCCTGTATACATACCCAACGCGTAAAAACTTCTTGAGTCTTGGGGTCGCGAGTGGAAAAAGTTTTAAGAAGCATAACTCTAGACAATGTTGCGATTTCTTATTATGTCTAAGGTGTGTCATAAATAAACGATTTATATCTATATTAACCCCAATTTACAATATAATGGACGCAATAAAACAGTTAATACACCATTTTTATTTCCGCACCAAAGTGTTAATTTTAGCATTCACCAACCACATGCGATTTTCCTTGTGTAAAAAAATGCCTTCGCCCACTGCGAAACGTTCATAATTTCTTACACACGACCATTTTCTTGCGGCCTACTTATTTATTATAGCTTTGTTTGGTCTACATATTGATATTTTGTTTATAAGCACGTGTGCATGGCGATTGTTTTTTGTTTCGGAAATTTTATTGCTAAATACACGTGTTTCTGTTTGGTAATATACGCTGTGGATGGTATAATAATAAATTATCACGGTGGCACCGTTGTATATCTCAGATTCATTTACGGCTTAGCTTTCGGTAGCATATTAAAATGTAATGCCTAAATTAGTAGTGGAGTCACGTTTGGGGCCGTTTTCAGATCTATTTCCTTTGGAATTCCAATGAGAATATGTTATTTTACACCTACACCATGGAACGGCGAGGATAATATAGCTTCTAAGAGTAGATTACCCAACTTTGCATAATCGTGTCAACTGTGAATAACTGCCGTATAGCGCAATTTTAATAAAACTGCAGTAGGCCGTGACAATGTTAATTAAAAATTCCGTTTTGTGTATGAGTGTCTCGTAGACTTACTGATATATTGCTTTGGTGATCGGGGACTGAAGTTTCTGACAGTGTGTTCAGAACATTTTAAGTTTGCAGGGATAAATAGACTACTGAAACTTAGTTTGTTCGATATATTTCCCTAGATATATAAGTGTAACGTTATACCTCTGAATCTATTTAGTAAAGGTGTGAAATGATACATCCATCATTTTTATTTGTGATGAAGATGATGGCAGTTATCGTATCCATAAATATATAAATGAAGTGAACATTTTGGTACTGTCACATTCAAAGAGTTAACAAAAGGTTGTTCCAGCAGTGCATTTTGTACTCATTCACGTACTGATACATAAAAGGTTTTTAAGCACAGCGCGTCAACTATCTATAGATAAGTGTTTTTCAAATAAAAATTAGACTGTCTTTTAGCAGCACTATTAAAAAATTGGTTAACATAATGTTCTTTTTTCATTCTTATTTATGGTTTAAATAAAAATGCAATTAAGATATTTGAGCAGTACTTTTTTCCGTTTTAACGTTATCGTCTTTTGTTTGCTAGTTGAGTAAAGTGTTGTAAATTTGCATATACGGCAAAAATCTATTACGATAAGTGTGCTTTATGCTTTGGAGCGAATCATATTGCAATTGTTTTTATTGACGTTAACGATATTGAACGGTTCGGGGGGCGTAGCTTCTTTAATGTATAGCCTCTTGTAACTGATCAGGCAAATCGCAGTAAAAAATGTTCATATTGCATGAAAGGTAATCAACGTCATGATAATTAAAAACTGTTTTTTAAGCAACTTTTGCTTCTAATATTGTACACACACACACGTGTCATATATCGCGCATCTAATTTTACTTTGTTTGACAAATGCAAACAAATTATTTGGTAAAAACAACAAAGAAATGTTTGTTAATTAGAATATTTTGTCGTGGCATAATGAAAAATTAAAATTTTAGTCATTAGACTCTGAGTATTAGAAAACAAACAGGAATTAGAGCTTATAAAAATAAACTTTGGAAAATACCAAAATGCTGTATGAACAACAGAAACGCAATTTAAAAAAAAGCTATGTGAAAGAACCAAAATGCCTTACATAAAACTATAAATGCTGTATGAAAAAATTGTTTACGTTGTATGGAATATTATTAAACGTTATACAGGGTGTCCAAGATTAAATTTCCAGCATGGGCATCTTATTATAGAAGATACAGGTTTATTTAAGTTAAATGAATTATTCCTTAGTATGAGAGGAGCCACAATCAATTTTTAAAAGTACAAAATTGTTCGTGCTTCAGATATGATAGCAAAAAATATGAAAATGTCGAATTTCTTTTTTCTCTCATAACTTTTTTGTCTTAATCATTAGAACAATTTTATTTGTACATTCTGGAGGTACTTTTTTATGTGGAGTGTAACTATTATCTTAGATTTTTTTAATCAATTTTCCTTTTTGAGATATTACCCCTGACTTCATTTTTTCTCATGGGTCAAGTTGGCTTTGGAATAGGTCGATGTGTTTTTTTCTTCTCTCGTATTTTACACTAATAAGTATACCAGCAAAAATACTAGCCAGAATAATAGAAGGCAGAATAAAGGAAAAATTAGAAAATATGTAAGAAGAAACACAATATAGTTTTAGAAGAGGAAGAAGCTCGCAAGATTCAATTTTTATATTACGACAAACGATAGAAAAAGCTATGATTAAAAACAAGGAAATACATATATGTTTTATTGATCTGGAGAAAGCGTTCGACAGAATACAAAGGAAGGATGTGTGGAAAAGCCTAAAAACCAAAGGTATAGACGGGGGAACTATAGACACACTAAAAATAATGTACGAAAAAACCCCAAACGTGGTAAGAACACATAACGAGGAATCATTAGAGTTTGAAACGAAAGATGGATTAAAACAAGGTTGCGTGCTTAGTCCATTACTATTTGCAATCGTAGTAGATGAGGCAATAAAGAAAGCAAAAAAGAAGTTCAGACCACTACAGTTGGGGTATTGGAGGACGGAAAAGGTTGAGCTGACGGAGTTATTATTCGCTGATGATATGGCGATGGTAGCAGACTCGGAGGCAAACCTACGCTATAATATGGAAAGACTAAACGAAGAACTAAAGAAAATTAATATGAGGATAAATGTACAGAAAACAAAAAGCATGATAGTAACAGAGAAAGAAAAAACACACCACATTTCAATAGAAGGGCAGTATATATAACAAGTAACACATTACAAATACTTAGGAACAATCATAGAAGGAAACAGAAGACAAGACAAAGAGATAAACGATAGACTAGGAAAAGTGGGAAGAATATACAATACCCTAAAAACGACCATCTTCAGTAAAAGAGAAATATCCAAAGAAACAAAAGTAGAGGTAGTAAAAAAAAATAGTCACACCAACATTATTATACGGAAGCGAATCATGGACACTTACAAAAAGAAACTTGAGTAGAATAAATGCAGCCGAGATGAGGTTTTTAAGAACAATCGAGAGAAAGACAAAACTAGACAAAATAAAAAACGAGACATACAGAGAAAAACTAAAAATAAAGTCAATAGAATCTAAGATATGGGAAAGGCAATTAGGATGGTTAGGTCACATTAACAGAATGACAGATGAAAAATTAACAAGGAAAACGTACGAAGCAAGGACGCAGGGAAAAATAAAAGGGGTCGACCAAGAAAAACTTGGAAAGAAGGCAGCGCAAGAAAAAGGTATTGAATAGGAGGACGTAAAGGAGCTGTCTCAAAAGAGAGCGGGATGGAAAAGAATAGTTAGGAAGAAAGAAAGTTAACCGAAAGTCTTACACCTAACGGTAGAAAAACTAATGATTAAATAAATGAAATAAAATTAATTTTACCGATATTATTCTAAGTTTGCCATGATACGTATTAAACGGACAAGTGAAATGTGTTTTTTTATTCCGCTTTTTAACGATATATGTTTTGTTGTTTTAATTTTTCTACGTTGCCGAACAAAAAAATAATAATTTTCTTCTCGTCCTTTAAATTTTTCTTACCTTTAATACTTTTTTAAATTGAGCCCAATGTTCATCTTCCAAAGTACGTCGTTAAAATTATGAACCGCCCTGTACATCATTACCATTTTTATTACGGAAAGAGAAGCAGGTTTTCATGTTATTTCCTTACATGCAATCTTAACCATGAGAATTACTCATCAGTTTGAAAGCCAAGCTCATTTAAATCTACTGTTATCGCAAATTATTCGAATCGTTCTTGCTTGCGATACAAATGTAAATAAGTGTCTTAGGAGCTAGGTTCACATGCAATAAACCACGACCTACTGGGACCTATTACAAGAAACGACAAGCGTTTACGTTTAAAATACTCGCTGAATCGCGTTGTGGTGCAAGCGCATATTCATACAAAGCACGCTAGATTTCTATTAAACGCTCATGTTACGGGCTTAATCGGAATGAATTTTGTATTGCTCAATCGGATTCGACGGTTTTGATTGCATTGTTGAGGTACCAACGTGACGTGGACGAATGTCCCTGCGGTTCATGAATTTTGCACGTCGTAGCCCACGTCTGCGTTAAATTGTAGGTTTAATATGCGCTGGTGCATGTGTGTGTAGGTGTACTAATTAAGAAAAGGTAGAGCGACTTTTTGATTGGTTTAGGCTACCAAGCGGTGTTATAGAGTTTGTGGAAAAGTTCGATAACGGTCAAAAATCTTCTTTTTTAATAAAAATTTAAGGTATTACAGAATTTATTATAAAAACTATAAACAAACGACAATCAAACTAATTTAATTTTATACAATTTACACACATCACTGTCATTTAATAGAATACTCATAATTGACCAATAACAATTATCAGGTTCAATAATAATTAAAACTAAACAATGTCTTAAGGATCTCGTTCTTTTTTGTAACAGTCACAAACCGTTAGGTTTTATTTCAATAAACAACCAGCAACCTAAAAACCCGGAAAGTCACCCATTATAGCGTTAAAAATCCTGATCATGCAAAGGTATTCAGTTTAATTTAATTAACTCGAAGTCACGAATGTTGGAATTTTTTGTCGTCAAAGCAACAGTTTTGTTGCGAATTGTTTGTTTGCACGTATTATTATAATGTAGTAGCTGTTTCGCCCTTGCAGCAAGCTTCGCAAATGTTAAAAGCCGCAGTATTTATAATACATGCGATGCAAACTTTTTCATAACGTGGGTGGTATGATAATTAAATTATTACGATGATTATAATAACATTTCGCACTAGCGAACATATCCTTTGACACAGCTTTGTTGTCAGTACAAATAAAGCAGTCGATTGTTTTAAATAATTCAAAATGCGCTTCTTCCACGTTATTGCTTCAAGTGTGATTAATTATGGAAGCTTAGAGTACTGTTTTTAACCCTTTAGTGCCCAAGTTTTTTTTTTCTTAATATATAAATATAAATTATATTTTTGGTTAAATTTATAACAATAGAATAACTATAATTTTTTTAAATTTAATTTAAACAACCCTCGTATATGTAATGTTGTTTTAAACATTTGGTACCTATCAGTACCGTCAAGAATTAAAATAGATTTTTGAAAATCAATAAAATGAGGAATGAATTACTGTTTCTTGTTACTTTATTAGATAATAAAAAAAATTATTGTTAACAAATAGATACAAAACATAAAATAAATAATATAACAAATATATGCATTCTAAGAAAGTAATATAATAGTATATTTTATAAGTACTATAACACAAAAATGGATGATATCTTTGGCAAACATAAAATAAGTAAAGGAACTAATATAATGTATTCTTACAAAGTAATATAATAAAATAATATATTTTATAAGTGCATAAAAATAAATATCTTTTTATAACATTTCATGGTATTCAAGGAAGCAGTTTTTTTTGTCATTGCAACATAAAAATACTCCGCATGTACAGCATTTGCTATGAGGTCGCGATTGTACAGATTTTGAACTGCACATCTCACATCTTCCTCTTGTTGGCTCATAGATTACCCAGTGGCTTCCTCTGTTTCCTAATCTAATATCTTCAGCTACGCTATAATTATAACGTCGACGTTTTGCTATAGGTTTCAATGGAGTTGTTTTTTTACGACGATCATTATTCATTGCAATAAAACCAAGACTGATTGATCTTCTAAATTCTAAAGTCGAAATTTTTTCAAACCGCATGCAATATATAATATAGGTATTTATGAATGCTATGTCTAAAAATCCCCACATCAACCTATGCCACCACTTTCTGGAACGTTTATTCATCCCGTATGTGCCCCGGAGTTGATCGGCCTTATCAACTCCACCCATATACTTATTATAATCTTTGACCACTAATGGACATTTTATTTCATCGCGTGATCCATCCTTCTGGGTTCTTTTGACTTTAGTTTCCTCAGAGCCATGAAAATTCGATGCAAAGTACACAACTCTGTTGTCTTTTCACTTATAAATAGATACGCCGGTGTTAGATACCCTATAATCATAATCTCCTCTTTTCATATTTTTGTCCTTAATTAGTCCTGTCGGAAATCCTTTTCTATTGCTACGAATTGTACCGCATGCAAAAGTGTTATGTAATTTTAATGACTCCATAAGTTGTATTGATGTGAAATAGTTATCGAAGTATATTATTTTGTTCTCATCCCAAAAGTGTTTACTAAGAGAAAGCACGACTCGTTCTCCAAGCCCAAATTCCTCAAATTCCTTTTGTAAATTTTCATTTTTGCCTTGGTAAACTTCAAACGTAGAAATAAAACCATTTTCATCAGCGATACACCAAAGTTTATAACCTCTTTTTATTGGTTTTTGTGGATTGTACTGCTTCAAAGTACTTCTGCCTTTGAACCTGATGATACTTTCGTCAATGCTCATAGATCTTGTGGGATTGTATAAATTTTTAAAATTATATTAAGTGTATCAGATAATGGTTTCACTTTGTATAACTTGTCTTTATTATCTTTAGGTATCGCACTGTTGTCATTACAGTGAACAAATTTAAGAATTTCTTCAAATCGCCTTCTTGGCATTGCATTGGTAATAAGAGGCACGCCTAAATCCGGGCAGCTATTCCAATATTGTTTCCATGCAGGAAGTTGATGATAAGCCATCATAAAATTAATACCAATAAATACCAAATACTCATTTTTTGTCAAGTTCAGCAACTTGTTATTCTGTGTTGCATATAAATTACTCTGATATACAATATCGTCAATTGAATTTCCCAAAATCTTCAAGTATATATCAGTAGCGGTCCTACAATCTTCAAATTTTTTTGAAATTGGACCTTGATGATGAGAATAATCAGGTATGGAGGTAATTTGATTTTTTTTTCTCCAAATTAGGTTTGGTGGTTCACAGGCCGTAACATTATTGGTTTGTTCCGAAATTATTTGGTTTTCTACAATCTCTCCTAGGATTTTTTTCGACCGTGTTCGTCTGATATCAGTCTCTAATATATTTTTAGTTTGCCACAAAATAACATTTTCGTCATTATTTTGCTCTGGTTGTAACTCTACATTTTGATCGACCGGTGATGCCGGTAAATTTTCGAAAATAAAACTTGATGAGCTGGATGCTGGATGGAATAGGACAAACAGATGATTCTTGCAGTTGAACATTACTAAACGTAGACGGAAAACTTGTTTCGTTGTCTTCATCTTCTATTTCGCCATCTTCTTCATCATCAGTTGTAAAGCTGTTGTCCAGAGGTAAAATCTTCTAGCAAAATAGAGTCAGCTATTTGCTCTAATTCCACATCGGTAAGGGGTCTCGAACGGAACCAATTAATTTTTTTTTTTCTCTTCCATTATTCCTGACGGTACTTTTGCGGCCTCTATGAAATGAAGTAAGTTTGATACTAATAGTTTATTAAATATACCAATTAACTATATTTTTACATAAATTAACCTTTACTACATCAAAATTTATTATTTATACAATACTTAAGAACAATATAAATTATTTATAAAGCTTTGAACTTACCTTATATTTATGCATGCACTCTAACGCACGCACCCGTCAATTTTAGCTGAAATGGCGCCAAACGCGAGATATATCAGTCTGACAACTAAAGGCGGGAACAATACTATGGTACTAGAGTGTACCTATAGGCATTAGCGGTCTAAATTCATTAGCACTAAAAAATATAGTCGATATATTCTCTTTGTACTTTTAAGTACCGTAGGGCACTAAAGGGTTAAACAATGATTAAGAAGATAATTGACCGTGTAAGCAGGCAATCATAATCAAATGCCACATTTGGAAGTTTACAATGATAGCTGTAATATTTATAATCAAGAAATCAGAAATTGTATAACGTATGACACAATTGACTTTAACATAATAATTTATTTTGGAAAAAACTTGCATCTATCATAATAATAACGTGACTTTTCGGCCATGCAATTAAAGATTAGTGCCATTTGTATCACACCCTAAAATTAAAAAAATCAAACGTATGACTCTGTAAAATTAAAAATAATAATTTAAACGTTTGCAAACTATTATATTCACTGCATTGTCTAAGTTTTGGTAAGCAAAACCTTTTTTTTTTAAATGATAATACGTGACAGTAAGACATATCTACTAAACCTACAAAGAAATATATTCGTAATACAGGTACAACACCGATAATCCGGCAACTGATGGTACGGCAGCTCCTGTAGTTCGGACAAACTTACTAGAGGAAATGTGAAATTTCCCCGGTTTCCAGATTAGTTTACTGGGCGGCCACAGATGGCGTTGTTTGTAGGTCGCGCTTGTTTAAATCATTTGCGCTGAACTTATTGGTGATAATCAGGCTCTATCAGAGGGGAAATGCTTCGGGCCTCAGAATTTTAGGGGGGGCTCTTGCAAATTTAGGGACCCCACAATGTTTAACTCGGTCTGTAAAAAATCGTACGAATTTAAAATAAGCGTGAGTCATCAGGGTGAACCGGGACGGATTTTAAAACAATTCAAGAAAGCGAGGACCTTTTTTTTAACTCACTGCCCGGTCCTCGTGTAATCTCCGAAAGGCAATTTTGTGAGATTCTTAACTCTTTACGGTTTATCCGGCAAAATGGTTAATCCGGTAAGGCTTTGGAAACACGCGTGCCGGAAAATCGGTGGTTTACCTGTATTGCATAACTAATGGCCCTATTATTTATTTAAGAACAAAAATCAAGCATCGTTAGGAAACATGTTAGCGACAACGACTTTATAATTTATATTTATGGCAACTCGTCTATTTGGTACTGAGATGTTTTATGAAACTTAAGATGTAAATTATATAAGTTTTGCGCTCATTATTTAAAGTTTAGTAAAGTAATTTAGTTTAATTTCCGTGTACAATTAAATTACGTGCAAAAACTTAATGTGTACTCTAGCTCTGAACGTGATGTGGTCGTCTACGTGTGGTAAATCGTACCAGTCATTCCAAAACTTTTCTGCGAGTGTATTATGCAAATGCAGTTGTGTATTTTGCACAATATCAATTTACATAAACATCGGCGGACTATTTTCTTATTACAGACGGCTTGGGCGTGCGTTTACAGTAAAATAGTCGATTTACATTTGCGAATGCGAGCTCACTTCAAAGATTTTCTTCTGAAAGGAGTACGTTTCTTCTGACGTGTCTTATCCAGTACAGAGGGCTTTGAAATCGCGGTCTTTGCTACCTCACCTTTTGATATTGTAATTTTTGTTTAGCGTTAAAGCTACACTTGGAACTATTGAACATCGGCTCTTGACGTTTTTCCGAGAGCAAATGGTGCTTTAAATTTTATGTATAAATCGATATACAGGATGTCCGATTTATCGTGAACAGCATGGGTAAGAGATACCTAGTTGGTTAAATGGGACAAAATGATCTATGATGATTATTCGTTTTTGTGTTATTCATAAAAAACCAGAAAATGGCGTTTTCGTTTGCTTATAACAAGCCCGAGCAACCTGCGGTTCCTCTGGCATTTTGATTCGGCCCGCGGCCCCTTTCTATATCATAAGCATTGCTGTTTTTAAAGAGTATAACATTAAGTATCATTACATGCCAAAAAGTGCCTAAAAAATATGAGAAATTAACAGGTGATTTAAGAAGAGAAATAGTACTTAGTGGGACAACAAAACTTATTCAAAAATGCGTATAAACAACAAGACCCCACAACAATAGCAAGTTATGAAATTTTTAATATTTCAGCTAAACATCCGAAACCGTTCTCTGATTGTAGTTTAATTAAAGAATGTTGTAAAAGGGCTGTGAACTTTATTTGCTCTTATCTTTTAAAATATGTAAGTTATTACAATGTTATTGTATTTATTAAGTTTAATCAAAGTGGCCATGGAAAAACAAAACAAAACTGCACATAAATAAACTAGCTGTACTTAATTAAACACACAAAAAACCTAAATAATTTAAGATAGTTTTTACATAGGTACTATAATAATTTATGATTTTTCAGTTACCATTACTATTGAAACTAAATTATAACATGCATTCAAAGTGTATACCCCTCTCCATGGGCAATACAAATTTGAGATCTCCGCTTTGTGGATAATAATGTTTTTCTAAGCAATTGTATTGTTAATCTGCAAAATCTACCAAAGTTGTTGTTTTTTTTTTTGTTTATCTAAGTGGTTTGCCTAAAAAGGTGTTCCTAGCGGATCAAATAACCTGGTGCAAATGTAGTTTATCTAATTTATTTTTTTCACAAAACACCTCAAAATTCGTAGAACTGCTAGTATGTATAATTTTATCACGTATGTTGTTAGGCCAAAACAATTTAAAACACCGTAACAGTGACCAAGAAATCAAGTGACAAGAAATCTGACCTAACCAAACTGTTAAATGTGGTTGCTCGTGCTCATTAACTGATTGAATAATAGCGAAAAACAAGGAATCGTACATTTTATGATTAAAAAAGCCCACAGTTTTTTAGCTGTTGTTCTAATCTAATGTTATTTACTAACGAATTTTCAATTGCTCAGAGCGTGTAGATATTTTAAAATAGAAACTGTAAATTGTTTGCAAAAAAATAATAATGAACCCATAACCAACTATGGTTGCCATTGAAAAAAAGTCAAGTTTGGCTTATATCTCAAAAATCGAATGTGCCATGACTTTTTAGATATTTTTTTCCTATTCTACGTAAAAATATATACAGGAATCATTTCACATTTTGATTTTAACATTGGTGGTTATGGAATTATTTAACATTGAAAAAGTAGTGTTTTTCATTTTTTCAAAATATTTTAAAAAAAGGTGTATGTCAAATATCAAAATGGCATTAAATTTGTCTTGAAATTCTGCCCAATTGTGCTAATTTAACCGACTATGTAACTCTTATAATAACAAAGTTACTCTTACTACACATGTAGATTATTGGGTAAGCCATTCATATCTGGAATATTTAAATATGAAATCACACAACTTTGCCCCAATTTGTAGCCCTTGAGTTACCATTTACACCAAGTTTCTTTCACTGTACAATAGTAAAGATAAATTATAAAATGAAGTGTTCTGCAATTATATTATACTTTGGCTGTTGTAACACAGAGGGCAACAAAAATTCTTAATTTCTGGATTCCAGATTTGAGCTTTCCGGCGATGAACGATTCCCGTCTTGCGCAGTTCCATCGTTGCATGATTCCAGCGTTGAGTGATTCCGGCGTTCAACGATTCAAGATTTGAATGATTCTACCGGTGCATTTTTCATATTTGAATTTTCCAACTTTTCATGCGGCTCCTATTATTGCCATCCTGTATAGGTTTACCAGCAGAGGCGTTAATGCATTCAAATCTATTTATTCATTACAATTAATTGTCCTTGTATCGTACTCAGTAGCTCGTTTAATGCAACAAACGTAAAAATTTGTTTAACAAATGGCAAACAGCAAACATGCTCGAATCCAAAAACCGTGAAAACAATAACACACGACGCAGAATTCAAATATAACTATCAGCACAGAAACAAGTAGACTCCCGATTGTTAAAAACGTAACAATACAAACACCAGTCAAGGTTTGCTCGTGAATGGAAATGAGCTTATGATTCACCCGGCGTTCCTCGTTGGCTTTGGCTTATAATAAATTAATCGTTTAGCTTTTTTTTACCCCTGCCAAGAAACGACAATAAAACAAAGTCGATGACTAATAATACTTACTCACGATACCGAGACACGAACGATATTAAATTGTAGATTTTTTTAAGTAGGAAGTCACAGTTTCAGATCGTTACGGATAAACAAAACCTACATTCTTTACCTGCTATGGCTTAAAAAAAAGTATGATGTCATGGGTTCACGATTGTTGTAGTTTTTGCATGGAGTAAAAACAATAATAATACCTACTGAAGTTTATATACACATCAGCGTGAGTAAAGCAAGCAGTAGGTGGTCTCCTCAGCGAAGGAACAGTAAAGATTATATTCTAAAAGGGCACTTATAACTTAAACTACACAAAAAAGTTTAGGAATTATTGTGCTTCTAATGCACATGACTGTTATTGTCCTTATAATTAATTATTTAAATATTTTGCAGGATTTTTTGTGCATAATCACGGTGTGAGAATAAAGGTGCGTCATCTAAACGTCACTAACTTAAAAGTTAAGACAATAATGACGTAATAATGCATGGTAAATTCCGTTATAATTACAACATTTTTGCTCATGAATTTTCGTTTGTCCTTAAAATGTTCAAACTATGATAAATTTACGGTAAGAAATAATAATTTTGCGTTCATAAAGCCATGAAACGACCGCGCGATGTGCTACTGATCTAACAGACGTCATACGATTATGCATTGGAGGAATAATTATCATAGGATGGGTAACATATTTTAAAAATGTATACCGGGTGTCCCTATAAGAATTAAACCGCTGTAACGGTTTAAAAGCCGTGTACAGATTTGGCAACCCAGCACCTGTATTTCAAATTATGATTTAGACGTGACAACGTCTCATCTTTAAATTAAAATTGTTGAGTTAGACGTGGCAACGTCGCTTTTGCAAATTTCTCAGTTTAGCGTGGGTAAAAATAGCACTTCCTGTCGGGCCGTTGTCAGAAAAAGGACACGGGCTCTGGGATCTGCGTGAGTCAAGCACGTGGTGTGAATTTACATGTAGTTAAATCTAGCAAGTGTACTGAATAGATTACTTACGATGTATCGACGTATTTGAGTGTTTGTACGGATATTTGCTAGTGATAAATGTAGTTAAATCTAGCCAGTGTACTGAATAGATTACTTACGATGTATCGACGTATTTGAGTGTTTGTACGGATATTTGCTAGTGATAAATGTAGTTAAATCTAGCAAGTGTACTGAAAAGATTACTTACGATGTATCAACGTATTTGAGTGTTTGTACGGATATTGGCGAGTGATAAATGTAGTTAAATCTCGCAAGTGATTATAAATGTTCAGCGAAGTGCCGCGTAAGCATTATCTAGTAGGTGGGAGTGTTCCTAACCGGTGGCACGTGCGTAATACGCAGTTCACCGAGCCGTCGAGTACGCAGCTGTAGCGTGTACTAGAACCACTCCGCTAGGAACGCCATCTGTCCGCCGTTAGCAACGGTCACGTTCGCAGAAGTAGCGTGTCCTCCAACCAACTGGAACGGCATCTTCCGCCAGGATCGCCTCAACTAAGTGCACCAACAATGGGGGTAGATATTAAGTTAAGGCCTGTATTGTAAGCGCGGTACAAATTTATTTTCAGTATTCAGAAAACTTCAATGCTAAAAAGTTCCTTGTTTTAGTTATTTGTTAAGGAGAATCAACCAAATAACTTGGCGCCCTTTTATTGATTTATTAAATTGTTTATTTAGATTAGTTTTTTTTTTGTTTGTTTTGTTTGTGAACCCACGATCCTTGCCACCGACCAAGAGCCCGGTCATTTAACACTGAGAGGGTGTCAAAGTGTTACACGTGGCGCCCAACGTGGGGCCCAAAGTTTAGTATTTTTTTTTTTGGATGAAAGGTTACAACAGCTGGTGGGTTGTCATTTTTCATTTAGTTTTTTTGATTTTTGGGGGGATCGTTGCCGTTAAGGTGTATGCTCCTTGAGTTTGATTATTTTATCTAGGTTCAGTATCGTTCTCTGGCTTGAGATAAGGTTTTGATAATTTTTTAAATTAAGGCTTTCTTGCTGTCTTGGTTGAAATGGAGGAGCCAAGGGTTTTCGTTAATTATTTGCTCAAGGACGAGTTGTCCTTCGAACTCTTGATTCGTGGTGTCGATTCCACAGGTTTAAAGGTGGACGACAGACGTAAGCTTCTGCGCAAGCAATTAAGGTTGGAAGGAAGCGATCCTTCATTGAGTAAAGGGTATGCTCGAGTAGAACTCGACACACCAAGCGAACTAGACATTTGTGGAAGTAAATTAGAAACTTTAGTGTCGTTAGTAGATGAATTTAGTTTGAAGCCGTTGACGAGCGAATACAATAAGTTATACACTCGTGTTATGCATGTCCTCACCCGAGTTAAGTATGTTCCCGTTGCGGAAAATATTAAAGAGACTATTTCTAAAATGGAAAGTTGCTGTTCAAATTTATTAGACTGTTTAACCTCAATATTCGAGAACCCCGAGATACATTATAATGATTTGGCGGTTGTGATGGAACGATCGATCCTGTCGGTTCAGGAAGTCGCTAGTATGCCGCCGGGAGATGGTGAGGACGTGGTGGTTCAAAATGATGGTGAGCATCAGGAGTCGACACGGGTTGATAACAAAGATACGGACGCTCAAGCATCAACTCCAGCTTCGCCTAGTAAAATGCAAGAGCCGGCTTTTGTTAGTCGGGTACGGAACTTAAATTTTAATCCTAGGCCGTCGGTTATTTTAGCGCATAATCAGCCGGTTTTGTCTGTTACGCCTGTCCCTTCGGTTCCGGTGGTTAAGTGGAATCTTAAGTTTTGTGGGGATGCCACTCGTATGGGGCTTAATTATTTTCTGGAACGAGTTGAAGAGCTACAAGTCGCTCGAAACGTGTCGGAATCTCAATTGTTCAGTAGTGCTATTGATCTATTCGAAGGTCAGGCTTTAATATGGTTTAGATCCATAAGAAATCGCGTTCATAGTTGGCCAGAGCTGGTAGCACAGTTGCGTTTAAACTTTTTACCTCTGGACTATGACGAGGAATTATGGTCTGAAATCCGCGCGCGCAAGCAAGGCCCCGATGAGAAGCCCAATTTATATATAGCCGTGATGATCAATATGTTTAATCGACTGACATGCTCTTATGCCGACCCGGATCGACTGAAGTATATTTTGAAGAACTTGCACCCATATTACGCTAGTCATTTATCGTTAGTTCCCGTTACGTCTATAGACGAACTAATTACGTACTGTCGACGTCTTGAAGAGACTAAGGTTCAAAATGCTAAATATAGGAGCGGTAATAACGTTGATAGTTCGCCCCTAGAGCCAGATTTAGCGTATAGACAACCTAACACGCCACAAAAAAGGAATGTACATTCCATTTCGCGTCGCGATTCTTCGGCGGGTGCCCAGTCGGATAGACAGGAGGTTGCGCATCAGAGCTCTCGAGAATCTCAACGTGGTTTTCGGAAGGAGTCGAGCTTGAGATGCTGGAATTGTCGTACGTCAGGTCACGGTTTTCGTAATTGTTCGGCGGATAGAACGTTGTTCTGCTATAATTGCGGTACGCCGGACGTAGTTTCTCCTTCTTGTCCCAAGTGTAGTGGTACAAAAAACCTGCAAACGAGGGCCTGTCCTTCCAGCGTACAGGACCCTCCTCCCAAGAATTAGACTCGGAACGTGAACATTGGAAGTCCTGGTTGACGACTGTTGGTAATTTTTGCAAAGCATCAGCTCGTACAGACGCCGTGTTTTGTCATCGTCAACAGGATAACCGACCTTTCTTATATGTATCTATTCTGGGTGAACAAATCCTTGCGTTGTTGGATTCAGGGGCTAACCAGTCAGTATTGGGAAAGCATGGTTTATTTTTGATCGATAAGCTAGGACTTAAGCTGACTAGGATGTTAAATGCGCCGTTGTTACAAACGGCCGATGGTGCTAATCAGTCTGTGCTAGGACATGTAGTAGTGCCTTTATGTGTGGATGGACAGGTTAAGGAAATTTCCCTTTTAGTGTCAGATTCCATATCTACTAATCTTACGTTAGGTGCAGACTGTTGTTACTTGTTTGGTTTGAAGGCTAACTTTGGTAGAAATTCTTTTGTAGTACCGACACATATCGATACTTTGAAAGTTATTCACTCGCAGGATGATCTGGACGATAGGCAGAAACGTCGCCTAAAGATAATAGTCAACCAGTTTAAGGTAATCAGTGGTCCAAAGTTAGGCCGTGTTAATTGTGTACAGCATCGCATAGATACTGGGGACGCAGAACCCGTAAAGCAGAGGTATTTTCCTTTGTCTCCAGCTATGTTAGAAGCTGTGAATAAGGAAGTAGACGAGATGATGGAGTTGGGGGTGATTAGGCCATCTTCATCTCCCTGGAATTCACCAGTGGTGATGGTTAAAAAGAAGGATGGCAGTTTAAGATTTTGCTTTGACGGCCGACGTCTTAATTCAGTGACCAGGAGGGACTCGTATCCGCTCCCTTTCGTTTCAGATATTTTAGATCGACTTCGAGACGCTCGTTTTCTGACTTCCATCGACTTGAAGAAAGCATTCTGGCAAATTCCTCTTTCTCCTGATTCGTGGGAGAAAACTGCTTTTACTATTCCTCGCAGGGGTTTATTTGAGTTTGTCGTTCTTCCGTTTGGGCTACATAATAGTCCACAGACGTTACAAAGGTTAATGGACAATCTTTTAGGCCCCAAATTTGACAATGTTTTTGTGTACTTGGACGATATTATTGTGGTGTCCCAGACTTTCGACGGCCACATGGAAACGTTATCTGAGGTTTTTAAACGGTTGAATTCTGCCGGTTTAACAGTCAATTTCGACAAATGTGAATTTTGTAAGCCGTCTTTATCGTATCTAGGATTTGTTGTGGATCAGCATGGGCTTCGTACCGATCCGGATAAAGTAAAGGCTATAGTGGAGTATCCTGCTCCAAGGACCACTACAGAAATCAAACGTTTTCTGGGCATGGCGGGCTGGTATCGCCGTTTCATCCCGGATTTTTCTTCGTTCGTTTCCCCGATATTAAACTTGCTGAAAGGTAAAGGTAAGAGGCAGTCGGTGAAGTGGAATCCTCACGCTGAAGAGAGTTTTCAGCACATTAAACAGTTGTTGGTGTCTGCTCCGATTTTGTCTAGTCCCGATTATAGTAAACCTTTTATTATTCAAACCGACGCGTCAGATGTCGGTCTCGCTGCCGTTTTGATCCAGGGTGAAGGTGACGACGAGAAGGTAATTGCCTATGCTAGCCGCTCAGTGAGCAGCGCGGAAAAGAATTATTCGGCTACCGAGAAAGAGTGTTTAGCAGTGTTATTTGGTATCGACAAGTATCGTCCTTATGTTGAGGGTTCTAAATTTACGGTGGTGACTGATCATTATTCGTTGTTATGGTTAGCTAAGTTACAGAATCCTAGTGGTCGACTTGCCCGATGGAGCTTGCGTCTTTCTCAACACGTATTCGATATAGTTCATCGCAAGGGGAGGTTCAATGTGGTCCCAGACGCCCTGTCCCGAGCCCCAGCTCAAATTAGTACTCTCAAAGTTGTAGATGCAGATAGGGAGCCGTGGTATTTACAGTTGTTAAACAAGATTGCTGCTCACGCTGAGTCGTATCCAAACTTCAAAGAGGAGGATGGTTTGATTTACAAGTACGTTGCGAACAAACATAATCTTGTGTCCAATCTGATCGAGTGGAAGTTGGTCGTTCCTAAGAAATATAGGTCGGAACTTTTAAGGGAATGTCACGATGATCCCACGTCGGCCCATTTAGGTTGTTTTAAGACTTTGCAGAAGTTGGGCGAGAAGTATTACTGGCCTAAGATGAAAAGAGACGTCTCTCGTTATGTACGTCGTTGTGAAGTTTGTCTTGGGAGTAAATCGCCTACTTTTGCTAGGTTTGGGTTGATGGGCAAAGAGAAGTCTGTTCGATATCCATTTCAATTGATCTCAGTAGATATCATGGGCCCTTTCCCTCGTTCAACTAAGGGAAATGCATTTTTGTTAGTCGTTTCAGATTGGTTCACGAAGTTTACGTTGTTGAAGCCAGTGAGCCAAGCTACTAGTTCCGCAGTTGTTAAGTTTTTGGAAAATGATGTTTTTCTCCTCTTTGGTGTGCCCCAAATAGTCATGTGTGACAATGGTGTCCAGTTTAAGAGCTCGGTGTTTAAGAAGTTAATCGATCATTACAAGGTGCAGAAGGTTTGGTACAATGCTAGTTACCATCCTCAGGTGAATCCTGTCGAGCGGGTTAATAAGGTCATTGGTACGGCGATTCGATCGTATGTTAAAGACAATCACCGGTTGTGGGATGTTGAGATTTATAGGGTTGGTCATGCCTTGCGGAACGCAGTTCATGAGGTGACAGGACAAACACCCTCCTTTCTCAATTTTGGTCGTACGGTACCGGCCAATGGAGATTATTATGGGAAGTTGGAGAATCTTTCCCCAGAAGAGCTGACACTGGAAAAACGCGAACAACTAGTTCGAGATGTTAACCAACTGTCTGAGGTATATGAAGCGGTAGGTGTTCGATTGAAAGAGTCGTACGAACGGAATAAGGGACGCTATGATCTTCGGAGGCGCACCGTACAATTTGAACGTGGAGACACGGTTTGGAAGAAGAATGTAGTGCTGTCTAGCGCTGCTGACAAATTTGCTCAGAAGCTAGCACCCAAATACGTTCGTTGCACAGTCAAAGAAAGGACGGGGACGGCCACCTATAGACTAGTCAATGAACATGGCAAAGACGTAGGCGTGTGGCACGTCAAAGACCTAAGGGGTGACACTAGTGGTTTTAAGTAACCATCGGTCGTTTATGTCTACCGCCCTGTTGGCTGGGGTTTACGAATACACCATCGCTAGGAACTGGCAGGGGTAAAAGCCCCCTAAAAATCCCCACCTTTGAACCGTCTGGCATTAACATCTTTAGTCTGTTTAACTGTTTACGACATGTCGTATTGTGGATTTTATCAGATGCGCGACCGTTGTCGGATTTTAAATGGACCTGTAGTCCGTTGGCCTCTGATCCCAAAGACATGTTGTCGTTCTATTTAGGATCTTATCAGGGCTCGACCGTAGTCGGATTTGAATGGACCTTTGTTAGTGCGTTGTAGGGTACTTTCCTAGCACTTAGGTCCGCTTGCCTCTGATCCTAAATTGGGTTACCTATTTTGTCGTTTCTTTTTTTAATTTTGATTATTCAGTGCGCTTGGTGATGGATGAATGGATATGAAGACATGCGATCGTCTCGGCCTCTGACTCCCTAGGGACTTAAACCGCGCCGCCTCTGTCAGAGTGAATTGGTGCTAGGTTATATACATTTTTGGTTTCCTTTTCCTCGGCTATGTGGCTCCCGGCCTAACCTGAGGGACAACATAGACCGCCTTCGCACCGAACAAGACATTTTTCGATTCCTACCGGTTTTTTTTTATTTTTTGGTTTTCGTAGTTTCTGGCTCTATCGCGAGTAGCGGTAGTTTAACGTAGTTCTAGGTAGTTTAACTTAGATTTAGGTCGCGTAAGTTAGTTTTATAGGATCTGTGTTGGGGGTATAAATAAGCTTTTATCACCATTAACGTGATACAAAGGGAGAGCGTTTTGGGAAGTGGTTTAATTTTAATTTTTGGTCCGATTTTGGTAATTACCGCTGACATGGCCCCGGTTACCAAAAGGCTAACCATGTTAGGGAGAGATTGGCTCGCTAATCGATATCATGATAACGCGCTTATAGTTAGAATTGCCATTTAGCTGCTGCATGTTGAGGCCGTAGGAAGTTGATAAGTTTCGATTACGCTCCGGCGGATTTGGCTAAAAAGTGGTTTTGGGCAGGAAACTTATCGTGGTGAAATTGTTCGATTTAGCGGTTATGTTAGGACTGCTAAGTCAGTTATTTTGTCTTATGAGGAAGACATGTTTTGCACGCATTGATAGGCGCGTTTTTATGTCTGATTAGTTTGGATGTTTTGCTCGGCGGTAATGGACTTAGATTATGCTGCGCGGATTTGAGTAGCCGTATGTGTTAGCGTAAGGCGCGACGCAGGAATAATCGGTTTAGTATGGCGTAAATTTCGATCTCCTAATTAGCCAAGTGGTATTTTACCGGTACCGTGGATAGTTTTTAATTTTCATTTAGTAGCTTATCTTTTCAGATGTAGAGTAGGTTAGGTTGTTGTAAGTGAAAGGCGTTTTCAAGCCTCTTTCTTTGGGTTTTTTTTTTTGTTTGGTTATGTTTATCAAGGTAAGGGTATTTTAAGTCCTTTTTCCTGTGGGGATTTCGTCCTTTTTTTAGTAAGTAAGGGGGGAGTGTAACGGTTTAAAAGCCGTGTACAGATTTGGCAACCCAGCACCTGTATTTCAAATTATGATTTAGACGTGACAACGTCTCATCTTTAAATTAAAATTGTTGAGTTAGACGTGGCAACGTCGCTTTTGCAAATTTCTCAGTTTAGCGTGGGTAAAAATAGCACTTCCTGTCGGGCCGTTGTCAGAAAAAGGACACGGGCTCTGGGATCTGCGTGAGTCAAGCACGTGGTGTGAATTTACATGTAGTTAAATCTAGCAAGTGTACTGAATAGATTACTTACGATGTATCGACGTATTTGAGTGTTTGTACGGATATTTGCTAGTGATAAATGTAGTTAAATCTAGCCAGTGTACTGAATAGATTACTTACGATGTATCGACGTATTTGAGTGTTTGTACGGATATTTGCTAGTGATAAATGTAGTTAAATCTAGCAAGTGTACTGAAAAGATTACTTACGATGTATCAACGTATTTGAGTGTTTGTACGGATATTGGCGAGTGATAAATGTAGTTAAATCTCGCAAGTGATTATAAATGTTCAGCGAAGTGCCGCGTAAGCATTATCTAGTAGGTGGGAGTGTTCCTAACCGGTGGCACGTGCGTAATACGCAGTTCACCGAGCCGTCGAGTACGCAGCTGTAGCGTGTACTAGAACCACTCCGCTAGGAACGCCATCTGTCCGCCGTTAGCAACGGTCACGTTCGCAGAAGTAGCGTGTCCTCCAACCAACTGGAACGGCATCTTCCGCCAGGATCGCCTCAACTAAGTGCACCAACAATGGGGGTAGATATTAAGTTAAGGCCTGTATTGTAAGCGCGGTACAAATTTATTTTCAGTATTCAGAAAACTTCAATGCTAAAAAGTTCCTTGTTTTAGTTATTTGTTAAGGAGAATCAACCAAATAACTTGGCGCCCTTTTATTGATTTATTAAATTGTTTATTTAGATTAGTTTTTTTTTTGTTTGTTTTGTTTGTGAACCCACGATCCTTGCCACCGACCAAGAGCCCGGTCATTTAACACTGAGAGGGTGTCAAAGTGTTACACCGCTAAGGATAATGAAAATTGGTAGGCTTGTATTACAAACAATTGAACATCTTTTGGCACTACTGCGACATGTGTTTAGTCATTTGTTTTACTGTTGTGCCGCCATCTTCAATTTTTTTAAATAGCGCCATGGGTCATGAGGGACGTCATTTTAAATCAACTTCATTCTTAGTGCAGCAATGCAAAAATGTTAATATGTTACCCAGGGTAAGTTTTGAAAAAACTATATAATGTCATAAGACGACTCCTTAGGTAAAAATGGCCATTTATTTTTTATTTGCACCCAAACTTTTGTTTTTTTGTTGTTTTTTTTTTGTTACTTGGAGAAATTTTTTAAAAACACTCTAAACAATTTTTTTTTGCGGAGGTGGTCTCCTTTAGGGTTCCTGTACTGCGACCTATTGGTCTATTGTACCCTCTGGTGATAGCGCCTTAAAGAAGTCTTTGAAAAACTCCAGGATTTTATTTAAGGATGTTTTTCTTAACTCTTCTTGGTTGGCTTTTTCCATTCCCAAAATTCTACGCCTTTAAGGTGTGAATCGTTCACACTGGCATATGTAGTACGTGAAGAGGAGTTTCTTCTTCTTCACAACATCCTCTGCATATATCGGTCTCCCAGAGCCCTATTATGTAGAAGTGTTTGTTTAGCCCACAGTGTCCTGTGATGAGTCCTGTGACTGCTCTGATGTCTTCTCTGCTTATCATGAGCATTTCTTCTGTCTTTTCTTTAGATACCTTTGACAGGATAACCTTAGAATGGGCTTGTCCTGCAATTTTTTTCCAATGAGCATTATACCCCTGTATTATTGTCACACACCACTTGGCTGTTCTATAGGATGCGCCCTGCGGGTATTGGTTCAAAGGATGAACCCACAGGACCAGTATTTTAAAAGTAGTTTAATGCATAGAAACCTTAAAATTTTATTTAATTCATTGTACAAGTAAACAATAAATAAATACCAATCCTCTGTTTAAATATCGTTCTTTTTTAAAGTGCTGTGCTCCGTAAGTTTCGCGCGAGTTTTGAAAACAGTTTATCCTAAGGCAGTGGTTTCCAATTTGTATGTACCTCCGCCCCCCTTTTTCATAGAAACATTGTTGCCTAATTTTTCATGAATAGTGTCCTGATATTATAATTATTTATTGGGCTAAAAACAATACACCATATTATAATATTTTTGTAACAGCTACGCGCCCTCCTTGCAATAGTCTCGCGACCCCCTAGGAGGGCGCGCCCCACAGGTTGGAAACCACTGTCCTAAGGAGTAATACGGCTGGGAAAACGCTGAATATATAATCGGCGCGCTGCGCGACAATTTTGTTGATATTTTCCATAAATTAAAATCATGTAGGAGTACAATTTTTCTTCAAATATATGCACATCTACCATGACTGACACAAAGTTTTCACAACTACTAAATGACAAAACAAAAGTTTGGAAGCTAATAAACAGCCCAATTTTACCTATGGAGTCGTCTAATGACACTTTGCAGTTTTTTTCAAAACATATTAACATTTTTGCACTGCTGGTTAACAATGAAATTCTCTGTGATATGCTGCATGACCCCTGGGTGCTATGTAAAAACATTAAAGAAGCCAGTACAACAGAAACACTAATGTATTAATACAGCTCGTAGTAAAGGCAAAAGATGTTAAATTGTTTATAACTAAAGGCTGCCAATTTTTATTATCCTAAGTTAAAGTTTAGTACTTACTTATGCGGGTGTCGTTTGCAAATACTAAACTGGGATACCCGGTATTTTAATGCCTTTAAATACACATTTTTCCCCATTTAATAACGAAAGTTTTAATTTTTGAAAATAAAAGACGTTATGATAACTTTGGATAAAAAACAAAGCATTGTACTTTTAAAATGATTTTTTCTTAGTCTCTTTAGAGGTATTCAAAATGATCAAAAATGACTGGATTATAACCCCAAATTTGATTAATTGTATCCACTCCGATCAAAGTTTTGTGTAATCGTTTTTTATGGGATAGGTACCCAAAATCTCGGAGATCTTTCTGTAACTGTTAAATCCTTCACATGTTGACCATCAACGGAAATATCTTTTTAAAAGTACGAAAATAACCATAAAATTTCCTTATGCATTCTGTTTAAGTAAAAAATAGATTAAATGCATGTTTACCTAGCAGTTATTTTTGTTTACAGCAGACGTAGTCACCTAATCTAAACTCAAATTTATGGACTGTTTTTACGATACCTGTAAAAAACCGACGTCTCCTCGCGTTTTTCAAGTAGACGAACTAAAACTGTTTATTTACCCTCCAGTTTTAAAGCTGCGAAGAAACAAGAGACGATTGATGATCTAACTTGCTAGTTTTCAGTCGGATTCCACACAAAAAAGTTAACGGTGCATTAAGTAAAAAGAGAAGACAAACGGCAGTTGCCGTGCATTAGCGCTTAACGATACGTAAAAACAATTTTCTTACAGATTTTTTTGCATACAACTGACTATTTTTGCTTAAGCTGCTCGCAGGGACTTGATAGCCATGATATTTTAAATAAATCATCTCTCATTAGAGCTCATTGGAATTGATATGCGTTCATAGTTGAAAAAACTTAACTGCTTGCGTGTTCATAAATTGAAAATTAACAAACCCATCGTTGTGAAAGTTAACGACAATAACCGTTGTTATTATTAATAATTTAAATCATTGGCATTTATGTTTTGCTTGAGAAAGTTGTAAATTACAACTAGCTGAAGTGTGAAACTCATTAACTCAAGCATAGAGGCGTACAAATACCAATATTTAAAGTAAATACAACAAAACGTTAAATGCATGTACCACCTACACATAGTTTAACAGCAAATAATTATCGAAAAGAGCTATTAAAATTTAATTAATAATTATGACATTGTACTACTCAATTAATAAAGATTTTGTAACTATTTAATTACGCATTTGTATACATACTGATTGGTATTTCAATGGATATTGTTGGTCATTGAATCCAAGCTTAAATAACTAAATTTAAATATGTTGATATAATTGTCATGTAAATACCGAACTTAAATAATCCCTGTGTCAAGTTTCATCCTATTGCGTTACGTATCAGGGTTGGGCCTGGATTTTAGCAGAAAAGTGTTATTGCACTTGGTTTAAAAAATTAATAAATGAGTAAGCAACTTCAAGTTTGCAGACAATATGTTTTAAACAGCAATAGAAACTTTTCATTTTAGACTAAGGCTTCCTGAATGGGCTAAACGATGTTTTGAAGGCAGCGAAAGTGTGGAAGATAATGACCGCTCAGCCGGGGCGTCCATAGACGAAGCCGGGCGCGGGGGAAAAATTACATGGCCCCACGTAAATAAATAATTTGAAAATAGCGCGTAAAAAAAAAAACAAACTGTGGAACGATGACACTCGTTAAAATAATCATCCATGTGAAAACTTCATACTTTATCGTAATTTACACGCGAAAATTTACTCTGCGAAGGTTTAATGTACCTGAAATGTTAAAATTTATATCATATAATTGTCTCTAGTGACGTTTTAAATACGCCCACACATGAGCCTCTTGGCTTCCAAGTGGTGTAAGCCCATTTTTGTAGTTTCGAGATAATGAAGGTTTTGTGTTGGGCTAATAATGAAAATTTATGTATTTACGCAAAGTTTGTGCTGCCCTCAGTGGCATAATTTTTAAGCAGAAATTCGCCACTTCGTTGCAACATATCGCGAGAACTGTCACATTTTTTAATTATCCTAAAAATCAAGTCGGATCAATTTAAAATCGAATATTTTTGGAATTAATTTTTTCGCCATATTGATGTTTGCTCTCTTGTACAATATACTTAAACTAAAATTTTAGTTTACTCTGTCAAATGGTTTTTGAATTACAACTGGACAACGCGCAAGTTTGACACCAATTTTCTAGCAGTTTTTGGCAAACCCAAGCAATTTTATGCGGATATTTATAACTACAGATAAGACATGCCTTTATCACTACACATCAGGGATGAAAGAACAATCCACAGAATGGAACCACAATGATTATCCGCCTCGAAGGAAGGCAAGGAGAGTTACGTCAACTGGAAAGAACATGGCGTCAGTTTTTAGATCGATTCGTCGAGATCTACAAAGAAATAGCGTCTACAGCCACTATGACCTCCTCATTTCAAAAAAACTTAATCCCTCAAATATTTTGGAAACAGCTGTAGCCGGAGCAAATTTGACGAATACGGTGCACGGTAATCAATTTGAAGCCCAATTCTTCGATGATGGATGTTGCAATTTGAAACAAGTGCATTGTAATAATAAAAGACCACCTTTTTCTTCCCGTTTTTCCCCCATTTTTTTTTTTGTTTCAATCGGCTAAATAAGTTAGTGTAGTACTTCTCAGTTATAGCCTGGCCATCTAGAAGGTAGAAGTCAATCATAGTGATACTCATTATCACTATGATTGACTTCTACCTTCTAGATGGTCAGGCTATAACTGAGAAGTACTACACTAACTTATTTAGCCGATTGAAACAAAAAAAAAATGGGGGAAAAACAGGAAGAAAAAGGTGGTCTTTTATTATTACAATGCACTTGTTTCAAATTGCAACATCTATCATCGAAGAATTGGGCTTCAAATTGATTACCGTGCACCGTATTCGTCAAATTTTCTCCGACTACAGCTGTTTCCAAAATATTTGAGGGATCAAGTTTTTTTGAAATGAGGAGGTCATAGTGGCTGTAGACGCTATTTCTTTGTAGATCTCGACGAATCGATCTAAAAAAGGACATAATAAAGTTGGAACATCGCTAGAATAAATGTATTGTGCTTCGAAAAAATCATGTCGAAGATTTGAACCCATTAAACAATTGTTTCTATGCTAGGCCGCAAACTTTTCAGTTCGCCCATGTACATTAGAAATCTCAGCGCTTTGCATCAAGATATCTGCGTCATGCAACATCGATGCAGTCGAACAGTATTGCCCACCAACGTGTTAAATCGAATATCTGAATAACCATAAATTATCAAAAACCTCACGTTTTCTGAAAGTGAACGTAATGAGACACGAAAAAACTACAAAATAATCACGATTCGAAAACGAATAAAACATCACAAGCCACGAACACTTTCACTGAACTACGAAAAAAAAAACTCGGGGAGAAAAATTCAAATTGATTTATACGTAGGTGAAGGAACGAAGAGGTAACTGACCGTAGAAATTGTTACAGCTCGCGGGTAAATGACCACGAAAATCGAATTAAAATGATAAGGAAATTAAACGGGTTATCAATATTACGTGTCGTAATAAGATTTGGCGTTTTTTAAGGTGTGTATTGTACATAGTTTTCATCAAGGGACGTCACAAACTCGTTCGGCATGTTCTTAGAACGAAAGTGAACGTTAATTTTCGAATGGAGCAGAGAGACACCCACTAATTATTTGTCAATTAATGTGTAGCAAATAGAAATCACGGTAATAAGCTAATAAAAACATTTATATTTGTGCCATTAACTAAAAACGATCGATGAAAAAGTTGCATCTTCTAGTAAAAAAAAAAAATTTAAAACGAACTTCAACATAAAACTAACAAGACCAATTCTTAGCCTCATGAAGTATTTGGATTGCCAATGACGAAGAGACGATGGTCTTAGAACTGGTCTAAATTTTTACAAGAAATTCTTTTTATTGGTTCTCAGCTGTTTGTAATTAGGCAATCAGTTGTTGTAATTGCCCTTATAGTAGATAGTTTTCCTTCTCAGTTAAAGAATCCAGCAAAAGTATTTCACCTTTTGTTATTCGCTGTACCCTCTTAATGTAAATAGCCACTGTCTTTCTGTGTTAAAGCTGTTGTTTTTTTTTTTTAATTTAGTTTCGGATATCCGCTTCTGTCTGCACAAATATGTGCTGAATGGGTGTTTGTAGAGACGTGGAATTTCGTGAATGCTTTTAGCTCAGGTCAGAGTGTGAGGGTTGGCACTTGAAAAAGTTGGACTTTATTTTAGTCTGCGAATTTTTGCTTCCTTTAGCGCAGTTATATTCGTTTTTGTCTACCGATTAAATTCCTCGCTTCTGAGATAAGTTTTATTGGCTGTACGAGCGTCTTTTTATAAGGTGCAGGTTTCCTTAAATGCGGTTAATAATGTGTTATTAAGTAATTTTGGCTGATAATATCTTAAGGTAAATAAAATTATGCTGCCCAAGCATGTTATCAAATTAAGTTTGTCGTTTTGTGTTGACGAATGCTTTTTGTGCAGTAGTCGTTTTAATAAAAATCAGTAATTTAGTGCAAAATACACATCATTGTTTTGGATTGATCATAAAAAATGACAATCTCGGAAACCGATAGAGATAGAAAGATGGTTAAATTAGCAAAGAAGTGTTTATTAATCCATTGGTTCTCAATCTTTTTAAAGTCAAAGAAAGAACACTAAATTCTGGGGTTTTTTCGCGGAACACTGACTATACAACATAAGCTTTAAACTTTGAGGCTCAAAGTGTTACTTTAATAAAAGAATAAAATACCTATATTGATTGATTCAAACATATTTATTTTAAAATCATTTATATTACAAATCTTTTTTAAAAAATCTCAAATTTAATGCGATACATGAGAGCTTGGTGATCTTTGGAGATTTCAGCAATATTGAAACGAATTAATGATGAAGCCTGTTGCATCTCTTCTTCTGAGTCTCTTTGTTTTAATATTAACCATTGTTGAAACTCCTGCTTCGCAAAGATATGACATGGAAAATAATAATAATGTGTTAAGTGCTTTTTTTTGCTAGACCGGGTAATCATTTTTAACAGAGAAACAGAATTTTTCAGGAGTATTTTCAGTGAACTTCAATTTTAATCTAATTGTAAGATCTGAAGAGAGCAACGTCAGTTCGTCTTCTTCTTCATTCAAAGTAAAACTGGAGAAGTCGGAAGAAACAAACGGATTCCTTATCCAATCGAATTGTTCAGTGTTTAACAATGAAAAATATTTTTCAAATTTTTCTTCCATGGTTGTTAAATGTTCGATTATATCCTGCTCAGAAGGGAACATTTCTGTGTTTTCTTCTCTTACGTGTCTCTTCCATAGTAAAAGTTTTTTTTTTTCATTGCACATAATTTGTCAGTCGATGTAAGAATGTTTTCGTTGTTTCCTTGCATACTTATATTGACAGTATTAAAGTAACCAAAAATATCAGCCAAATACGCCAAATTATTGCACCAATTTTTCAGATATTTTCCAAAAGTTGCGTGTCTTTCTGTTTCGAAAAAAAAACAGTAATTCATTTCTTAATTGCAACACACGATTTATAACCTTTTCACTCCACAACCAACTTACTTCTTTATGACGAAGAAAACATTCGTAGTCTGCGTCCATAGATGAACAAAGTTGTTTGAAAATTCGGCTTTTCATCGGTCTCATTTAAAAAAAATTAACCAAAGAAACTACTTCATCCAATACTTCGTATAGTTTCTTAGACATTTGTCTTTATAACACGTACTTCTCAGTGCAAGAAACAGTGATGATATGTTATATTTTGATTGATTGTTTTCGCTAAAGTCACAAATGCTAGATGCTGCTCCGCCAATACAAACTGCGACACATTGTTACCATGAAAATTCCCTTCACCTGTCAAATTTGCGTTTTCAACCAATCACTAATCATAAATCTTAGGGACTACCAATAGGAGCAATATTACACGGTAATAATTTTACATTCCTCTGCCAGGAGTTGATCCTTCTGTCAAATTTGCGTTTTCGACCAATAACAAACTCAGATTTCCTTTAAACGGCCAATAAACATAATCATACACTGATAATTTACTTTTGGCAATTAACAGATTTTCATGCGTTTATTGGTCGTTTCTAAGAAATCTGAGTTTTTGATTGGTGGAAAATATAAATTTGGAGAGGGAATAAGGTATTTTGGTCTTGATAATTTTTTGACAGATGTCGGCGACCAATAACGTTACTTTAATATAGATTAAACCACACCCCTGACACACCACTCTGACAGTACTTGTAAAATTTGACATAACAGATTATGTATGTACCTAAATACTATTTGGTTCATTAATTTTTATTAAAATATAATTCTTGAATTAAAAATTAGTTATAAATGTTCTATTAATAATAACAATCGCAGTAAGTAGTAGGTATACTTTAATTTATCTAAATTAAACAACATTTTAATTTGACATATAGGTTAGGTGAAGGAAATTTTCTGACAAAATATAACTCGTGCATTGCAAATAATCTATAATTTTTGACAAATCTTCACTCATGCAAGTTGAAGCAGAAAAAATCACGAGTGATTTTTTCAGCTCAACTTGCATTCGGGCATATTTACCAAAAATTATCGATAATTTTCAATGCACTTGTTATATTACTACTGATAATTTTAACGTATTCAAATACTAAATTATCGCGTCAAATGTCCTGGCCAGTTGTACGCCCCAAAAGTTTTTTGCAGCATAAAAATTGATTTATCATCTTCTGTTCATAAATAAATTATCATTCGCGTTTGCTGATTACAATCCCATACACAAATTATTTTACATTGTATTGATTTTTCTTTTGTAAGATTTTTAATTGTGTATTTAATTTTTTCGCGGACCACGGATTGAGAACCACTGTTTTAATGCACTACAAACTGAAAACATGCCTTATTGCGGCCAGTTCCTGGAAAATGCTGAAAAAAAAACTGAAAAACAGAAATCCCTAGTGCTATTTAAAAATTTCTACTTATGACTTTTTATTATTGGGCGTTGTTATTTAACCAATTTTCACCCAGCAAGTGTATAATAATTTAATACGGTTTCTTTGATGTTTAAATGTTTGGGTAAAGTGTACAAACGCATGTAAATGAGGGTCGGGCTTCAAGAAGAGAATAAAATTAAAAGCTTGTTTGAAAGTGCTATTTTGACATTTCCGGCGACTCACTTTTCACAGCTGGCCACC
>CANTFG010000262.1:0-81883 GCA_947652605.1 Elmis aenea | reverse complement strand
TATGTTTTTATATCAAGTGGAGATCCGAATAAATTTAGGGTAACCCGAGATCCACCACAGCAGAAAGACTTTGTTAAGTATATTTTTCACAAACAGTTAGCTAATACTCTTTTTAATCAGTAACCCATCAGAGGGGAAACAATTTCGCAATTTGAATTTTCCGTGATAAGATTTGAATAAAACGAGATCCGTATTAAAAAACCTACAAGGCGAGATCTGAAAATGTATATGCTGATATATATAGCAGAAAATGAGATCCTGCAATGTTGTCATACCTCTCGGATGAAAAGACAATGCGCACAAAATCTATGCCGCACGCGTTTTAGCAGCCGTCCAAATATTTCCGTAGTTTCAGTGTTTTTCTACGGTTTTAATAACTAAGTGCTGTGCGACAAGTGTCTATGCTTTGTATAAATTGTAGAAGATGTAAGTTAATTTTACTTTTAGAGAAACCTCTACAACACAAGAGGAAGGTAAGGTAGAATGACTTTAAACAGCATTAAACTTTATTTTAAACAGAACAACCTGCATAATATGAAATTTTTATATGGGCATGGTATTAATTTTACTTCAAATTTCTATAACATACAGGGTGTACCAATAGTGCGTGTTTATTTGATGTATGCTTAATTATTAATTTTGTGAAAAAACTATGTAGGTGTGTATACCGGGTGTCCCAGCGACCGAGTCCATTTTATCCATTTTTCCAATAATTTTAAATGGTCAACGAACCAAAAATTATAATCAGGGTATACATACAATATGAACTTTTTTGGTGCTTTCTGTCGTAAGTTCAAAGTCTGTGCCACTTTCACACATGCACTTTGCCAAAAATTTTGGTAATCTTTAACGAGCGATGTGTTTTGATTTCAATATTTATATTCAATAAATTTTTTGATAATGTACTTTGTATTGAGTTAGAAGTTAGAAGGTATTTTATATGATGTGTATTATTAATTTGTAAATAAATTGTTACCATTAAACTTTTTATTGTTTTTTATTTGCATGCACAATATTATTTAATTTACTATCAAACCTTTTAAACCCAGTTAAAAGAAAGAAAGTTTAATTTTAAAAAACACAATTTGACTTTTTTTTTGCCAAAATACTTTTTGTTTATTTCCAAGGGTATCTTGATTTTTAAAAAAAACAGTTTTTCATAAACGATGTGGGTGCGGCAACCATTAAAAAATACAAAATTAGAGCAATTTGAAATGTTGTTGATTCTGTAACTTTTACTGGCATTATTAACGTTTTTAATGATTAACAACAATAAAGTTTGACAACAAACTGACAGTAGTGTCATGTACTATCATGATTTTGTGAAAGTTATTTTAGTTATTATATTAATATTATTTAAAACAACCAACCTTACATATAGAAATGTTTTGAAATGCAGTTTTTTATTCTGCATCCGAAAATACAGAATTTATTGATATTTAAAAGTAATTTTGTTGCGGTTTATTATGTAATTTTGTTGGAAAAGGTTTAAATTAGCTTCTACTAGAAATTTTTTGACAATATTCATTTAAGTAAACCTTATTCTCATTTTTTTTATGAAGATGATAAAAATAATAATAACTAACTATATATGAATTTATAGGTACTAACTAGTAACTATGTAAAAAAAGTAGAATACAAATGTATCTAACGATGGTTGATACAGCTTTAAGTAAATTCCAAACAGGAAAGGTTTGAAAATGTACAAAAAAGTTATAATGTAGAGTGAAGCCGTTATTCAAAATTTTTTATTTGTGATAAAAGTCCGTGCGTGACCTTAAACTGATTATTTTTGTGTAAAATTAATATCGCCGTTTTCATGATAATTTACGGGCATCAACACAATATTTAATAAACTAGTAGGCTTTGAAAATATTTCGAAAATTTGTTTTAAATAAAGGACACAAAAAAGTATGCTGTAATAACATGTTTACTGTTTTCCTTTAATTATTTCAATAAACTGACAACAAATACCATTTTACCACTGAATAATGAAGTTAATATACAGTTTCAACCCTATTGCGCATTATTAAAACAGTTTATTGACTTTTTGTGATTGTTGACTATGGTCACTTTACACCTATTTACCTGGTGTTGAAGAACAGAAGCAATTTCTTTTGCTAGTAGTTAATGGCACCCTAAAAAAATTCCGAACCGTAAAAAGACAACTGTCTCTGAACAGAGTAAATAAATTACCGGTTTTTTAGCCTTTCTTATAGCTGTATTACACTACACAATTTCTTGTACAATTTGCTGTCAAGAAATTTTATACTAGATTGCACAGCTGTTGCCAAGTTACAATGTCGTAAATTGATATACGCGAAGTGTCAGTTTACGACCTAAGACGTGTTGTAACTTGGCAACAGTTGTACAATCTAGTATAAATTTTTTTGACAGCAAATTGAACAAGAAATTGTGTAATGTAATACAGCCTTTAGACTATCAACGAAACACATACGTCCCATAAAAAAATTAAAATTACTATTGGGTCTTAGTAAAAAAAAAATCATTATTTATTGTGCCATTAGTTTTCAAATACATAAATAAGTTTATATTGCTTTACAAAGAACCGAGTCGACTTTTTGGTGAGTTTGAAGAATTGTTATTTTTAGTTCTGCACTTGTACATTGTTACATTTTATGGGGGTGTCATATAAATTCGACACCATGATTTATTTTATTGTTGTGACAAACTAATTTGTCGAAAAATGGTAGAAGGTTTTTAACGCAAAATTACTCTGTAAAGCGCAACAGAATTACTTCTAAATAAAAATACTTTGAAAGTATGTGTAATTGTAATGCTATAATTCAAGCAAAGTGGTGCTACTTTAAATATGCTATTATTCACTCTACAAATTTTGAGTTAAAACGTACCAAAAATATTTTATACATTGTCTATGTTTAAAGATATTGCTCTTTAATTAATAACTTATTTGAAGATATTTTTATAACTACATAAATACAACCATACATTTTGTTAAGTTACGGTACTAATGTGTGGTATATGTTAACTGTTTCGTTTACTTATTTTAATTTGTTAATCACATATAACTACTATTGAATAATGAAGCTGATTTAAAATTTCAACCCTATTGTCGTTTATTTAAGGAGTTATTGACTTTCTGGTAAAAAAATTTAAAAAAAAGGTAAGTAATGTTTAATTAGGTAAGTAACGCCTATTTATTTTTTTATGTGATATTAGCCCGTACTTGTAAGGCGTGTTATTTTATATTTTACCTCATCCTGTTTCCTATATAACTTTTTTTTCTGACCTACATTTCTTACCTAAATTACCTAATATGTTTATCTCCATGAATTTGGCCCGAACTTTTCAGTTATTGCTTCTTTGTGCTTCAAAATCGATAAACTAAACTTCGGAAAAATGAAAGGGTTTTATTACTTAAGGTATAGTATTAAGTATTAACTAATACTGATAAAACAATTGATGAGATGACAAATGCACATCACTTAATAGAAAATTTGTCGCAGTTTCCAAAAATATAAGGTTTGTTGGGGTTATTTTCAATAATTAAAAAGTTATAGGGGTGCGACAGTCAAACTGAATCACCCGGTATTGATTTTTAGATAAGGAGTTCATTTGAATTTGTAAATTTCACAAAAACAATAATTTTACCATGTTACAATCTTCGTTCCCGGGTTTGGAACCGCGTCTTCTTGATTTGTGTGACGTTTCGACCATTCTATGTTGGTCTTTATCAAACGACTGAATTGGTGCAACAAACCCACCAATTCAGTCGTTTGATAAAGACCAACATAGAATGTTCGAAACGTCACACAAATCAAGAAGACTCGGTTCCAAACCCGGGAACGAAGATTGTAACATGGACGATAGCCGCGAAAGCCTGAAGAATAAAATAATAATTTTACCGCCAGGATAAATACTTGTGAGTTTTGATGTTACAAACTTATTTCAATTCGTTTCATTCGGAACTAAGGCAGTAAATCTTCAATGATTATTTTTGAATAAGTACTATAAAAGCGACATGTCGTAAATCTTATTTGTACATTACCCTTTTTGCTTCAATTTTTTTTTAAAGAAAACCTCATCAGTCTTGACCAATCGTAGCGCTTGTAATAGCTGTCGTTTCTGAGTACGAAGATCAGAACTTTAATAATTCCGAATCAGATGAAGGTAAAAAAATCATTATTTTGACGTGTGCTTGATCTTTAAAATTTAGGTACATGATGTTGATCTTCATGTATAATTATTTGACGCAATTTCGAAATTATTTTTTGTGATTATTAAATACAGAACCACCACGCAAAAAAAAGAAGAATGAAAGAAAGAAGAATAGGAAGCAGTCAAAAAGGGAATAATTGCCGTGGATCGTGGAACGAACACTAGAAGTCCATAATGTTAAAGTTTTTTAAAACTCACGTTAAAAACAAAATTTCTCCTAAAAAAGCGGAATGCTTGAAGTTGCGAGAAGAGCATTTAGATTTATTTAAAGAAAAGGACTGGGTACAAATTAAAGTATTCGTGTATAACACTTATAAAAACAAATAGTTCTTGTACATGCAATAAAGGGATAATGTTACTACTTATTTTAATATGTAGATTATTTTTACAATTTCATTTCAATAAAAACATATTAAATTTATTATCTTTTATTGTTTACTTTATCAAAATGGAAATATCCACTGTTAAAACATTGAAAAATATTTAATTATTTTGAAACAATACACTTGAAAACTACGAATTTGTAAAAGTATTAATTTGTTAAAATATTTTTTGCTGACAATAATTAACAAACGATGTTTTGTTATTATTGGTAAATTTGCTTGTTATAGTTTGCAGTCTAACTCTTAATAATCCTTCACGATTTATTGTATCAATATTCTGTATACTAACTTTCAAATACACGACGGCGACGTTGCCAAATTTACAGGATCTCAGGTTGTCCATAAAATGTTAAATACAATACAAGCACTTGAGCGCCCTCTGCAGTGCCTTTCCAGTAACTACTAGTGTATAAGATTTGATAAAAATGGTCAAAACGAGATCCAGGATAAAATTGAGGTACACCCTACCCCCACCTAGATAAAGTGAAATAAAATGATATACACATAGAAACAAGTCGAGATCCGAATTGGATCTCGGCTTGTTAAAATGGATCTCCACTTGTATAGAAAATATCATCAAAAGATCTCGACTTGTATACAAAATATATCTATATATATATATAAATATATATATATATAAAAGAGCTTGTTTGTGTGTTTGTTCGCTATAGAATCCTAGGTCCGTTGACCGATCGGGACCAAATTTTGCACAGGTACTATTTAGGACCTTGCAGATCTAACGCCAAACTTTAAGTACAAGCACATATTACCAATTAAAAAAAAAAAATTACTTGGACGGGATTCGATCTTACGTTGGCAAATACCTGGTCAAAACACGATACGGCGCGGTGTATTTCTCAAGTAAAGATTGTTTTGTATACAATTAGTAATAAATGTACATGAAGTATTATTTTTATTAGTACATTTTTAATTGAAACAAGACGAAAGAAAATAAATTTGAGTTATTATTCAATTTTTAAGCAATAAATAGTAAAATGATTGATCAGAGTATGTCATTTGTGTATAATTTGGAATTATTGGGCTTATTCAAGTTAAAAAAGTAATTAAAATTGTAATCGCCCGTGCAACGCCGGGTAAATCATCTTGTGATTTATAAAAAATGCTTCGCGGGCCGGAGAGAATTCTACCGCTGGCCGGATCCGGCCCGCGGGCCGCCATTTGCCCAGGCCTGTATATGTTGTTAAATATATAACACTTGCAACGACAATTATTTATTTTTTTATTTCAATTTTTTTTCGTTTACCGGGGCGGCGAAACGTACGTTAGCACGCGGACGGCCAGGTACTCAGAAACGGCACTGCGCACGAAGTAAACATTAGGTGCGTTCGGGACGTACGCTCTTTTTTGCTCCACAGCGTTCGGGACGCGACTTTGGAGTAAATAAATCTACTCTAATTTGCACCACCTCTGAAGCTGGGGCAAGCTGAGCTCGCGAAAGAAGACATGCGCATTACGGATTGTCTACGTTTGAATCCTTTGAATTGCCAGGTACAGCATAAGAATGATACAGTTAACATCCAGGCTTCGTGTTATTGTGTTGAATTAGTTAACAACAATTTCTTGTGGACAGTAATTAACTTTCGATGTAATTCCCTATTATTAAAACAAAATTTTGGGAAGTTAAATGGTTTCATATCATGACATTTTACATCAATTTTATAACCAAATAATCGAACAAATTCGAAGCAATATAATTTGTTCCTTGTTTTACGTACAATGATGTCTGATTAGACCGGTCTGGATCGGTCTACAACAAAATAGTGAGGTTACCTTTATATTTGAAATATCCGCTGATTTTCTGCACCTTCACGTCCCGAACGCAGAAGATTTACTTGTGGAGGCTTTGAGACCACGTGATTACAATCTTACTCCAATCCTGTCCAATCCACTCCACTCTGGGAGCGTGCGTCCCGAACGCACCTAGTGTTGACCGTGTCCGACTTTTAATTGATGTATCCTGTTCTGTGGTTGTAGCCAAGGGACACTTGATCTACCAAGCCGCCATGACAGTGTACAATGCACACCATTTGAAGTTTGCCAATACCTATCTCAAGTGTTTGGTTAATATTAGTTTGCAAACGACAAATTGTTAACGTACAAACCACAAACGTTATTTATTACACGCCAAAGCAATTTTTGTGTAGTAAAAAAATGGAGTCAACTTTGAATACCACAGATAACTATAAATCTGAAGGACCGATACAACTTAAAGTGTGCATAAGAGAAGCAAAAGGAGAAACAATAAAGTCGGAGCCAGAAGAATGTAATTTACAAATTAATTTAATAAATCACGAATATGGACATTCAGCTAGTAACATTTTTCAACTAAAAGAAGAGTTTTCAAACGCTGAAATGAAAGCTGTAGATGAGATTGAAAAAATAGAAATAAAAGAAGAACCATTAGAATATTATGACTATATACAAAACCTTACGAATGACATTATTACGGATGTGAATGGAGATTCAGCTTGTAACATTTTTCAATTAAAAGAAGAGTTTTCAAACGCTAAAATTAAAGCTGTAGATGAGATTGAAAAAATAGAAATAAAAGAAGAACCATTAGAATATTATGACTATCTACAAAACCCTACGAATGATATTATTACGGATGTTGATAACAATGAAAACAGAGTTAAGAGAACAACACAAATGATAGATGAAAGTGCAGAAACAAAATACTTGGGTAATCATATGAGAACACACACTGGTGAAAAACCATATAAATGTGACATTTGTGAGAAATGTTTTAATCGAAGAGGTAATTTAAGTGCTCATACGAGAACACACACTGGTGTAAAACCATATAAATGTGACATTTGTGAGAAATGTTTTATTCAAAGTTGTCAGTTAAATGTTCATATGAGAACTCACACTGGTGTAAAATCATATAAATGTGATAGTTGTCAAAAATGTTTTAAACAAATTGGTCATTTAAATAATCACATGAAAACACACATTGGTGAAAAACCATATAATTGTGATGTTTGTCAGATACCTTTTAACCACAGTAATAGTTTTCGGGTTCATATGACAACACACACTGGTGAAAAACCATGTAAATGTGACATTTGTCAGAAATGTTCTATTGATAGTAGTAATTTAAATAAACATACGAGAACACACACTGGTGAAAAATCATATAAATGCGACATTTGTGAGAAATGTTTTAATCGAAGAGGTAATTTAAGTGCTCATACGAGAACACACACTGGTGTAAAGTCATATAAATGTGATGTTTGTCAGAAATGTTTTAATCAAAGTAGTATTTTAAATGTTCATATGAGAACACACACTGGTGAAAAACCATATAAATGTGATGTTTGTCAGAAATATTTTAACCACAGTAGTAGTTTACGGGTTCATATGAGAACACACACTGGTGAAAAATCATATAAATGTGATGTTTGTTCGAAAGATTTTAATCGTAGTGATAGTTTACGGCTTCATATGAGAACACACACTGGTGAAAAATCATATAAATGCGACATTTGTGAGAAATGTTTTAATCGAAGAGGTAATTTAAGTGCTCATACGAGAACACACACTGGTGAAAAACCATATAAATGTGATGTTTGTCAGAAACATTTTAATCAAAGTAGTATTTTAAATGTTCATATGAGAACACACACTGGTGTAAAATCATATAAATGTGATGTTTGTGCGAAAGATTTTAATCGTAGTGATAGTTTACGGCTTCATATGAGAACACACACTGGTGAAAAATCATATAAATGTGACATTTGTGAGAAATATTTTAATCGAAGAAGTAATTTAAGTGCTCATACGAGAACACACACTGGTGAAAAATCATATAAATGTGATGTTTGTCAGAAATGTTTTAATCAAAGTAGTATTTTAAATGTTCATATTAGAACACACACTGGTGTGAAACCATATAAATGTGATGTTTGTCAGAAATGTTTTAATCAAAGTAGTATTTTAAATGTTCATATGAGAACACACACTGGTGTGAAACCATATAAATGTGATGTTTGTCAGAAATGTTTTAATCAAAGTAGTTCTTTAAATGATCATATGAGAACACACACTGGTGTGAAACCATATAAATGTGATGTTTGTCAGAAATGTTTTAATCAAAGAAGTTCTTTAAATGATCATATGAGAACACACACTGGTGAAAAACCATATAAATGTGATGTTTGTCAGAAATATTTTAACCACAGTAGTAGTTTACGGGTTCATATGAGAACACACACTGGTGAAAAATCATATAAATGTGATGTTTGTGAGAAACATTTTAATCGAAGTGATAGTTTACAGCTGCATATGAGAACACACACTGGTGAAAAATCATCTAAATGTGATGTTTTAATGAAAGTAGTATTTTAAATGTTCATATGAGAACACACACTGGTGTGAAATCATATAAATGTGATGTTTGTGCGAAAGATTTTAATCGAAGTGATAGTTTACGGCTTCATATGAGAACACACACTGGTGAAAAACCATATAAATGTGATGTTTGTCAGAAATGTTTTAATCAAAGTAGTATTTTAAATGTTCATATGAGAACACACACTGGTGTGAAACCATATAAATGTGATGTTTGTCAGAAATGTTTTAATCAAAGTAGTTCTTTAAATGATCATATGAGAACACACACTGGTGAAAAACCATATAAGTGTGATGTTTGTCAGAAATATTTTAACCGCAGTAATAATTTACGGGTCCATATGAGAACACACACTGGTGAAAAATCATATAAATGTGGCATTTGTGAGAAATGTTTTAATCAAAGTAGTAATTTAAATGTTCATATGAGAACACACACTGGTGAAAAATCATATAAAAGTAATGTTTGTCAGTAATCTTTTAACCACAGTAATAGTTTACAAAGACCTAGAAGGCAAAAGATACTGCTCAGCGGTATTCTTAGATGTTTCATAGGCTTTTGATAAAGTTTGGCACATAGGGCTATTATCTAAACTTAAAAACTGCCTACCATATCGGATGTACGAAGTCCCGAAATCCTATATACAGAATAGACATTTTCTAGCTGAATACCAGGATGAAGGCTCAGAATTGCATCCTATACTGGCTGGAGTCCCACAGGGAAGTGTGTTAGGCCCTACATTATATCTTCTTTCTGATATGCCTATTATGTGATAGACTACAATAGCAACATATGCCGATGACACCGCTGTGCTCTCGTCACATACTGACCCTACAAGAGCTTCTGAACATCTACAGATTGCACTGAATAACATACAAAACTGGCAAAAAATATGGAGGATCGACAGATTAAGTACCTACTTATTGTCCTTAAGGGGATAGATTGTATGGAAGAAAGGTGTTATTTACAAGAAATAACTGAAGCACCTGGTTATTCATTAATAATCGATGAAACAACCAGGGTTGTTTGAATTAATTCAATGAATTAATTCGTGAATTAATTCAAATGAATTTTTTTTTTAATTCATATGAATTAATTCAAATTATTATTGTTTACTTTACTACAAGAAATGAAATATATTTATTATTATCGGTTTAAATGTCAATAAGGAGACAAATAATTTTCTTTAATTTACTAAAAATGGGTTTATACAAGTTGCAACTTGCAAATGTTCTGCACTCTGCAGCATACCTATGATGCTATGATTCAGTTTTATGTCAAAGTTGACAGTGGCAGTGGATGCTTATTTTAAGTATAAGAAATTTTACTAATTCTTATAGAGTTTATTGGTCGTGTGAAACCTTTTGATGATTCTCTACTTCATCCTAATGTGTTAGCCAGCATGACTGATGCAGAGTGGTGGACGTCAGCATTTAATATCATAGGCCAAAATGAAGAAACCGAAAAACAAAAAAAAATGTATAATGCAGTTCATGACAGCAGTTGAAAGGGTTTTTTCAACCTTTGGATTTGTGCATTCTGATCTAAGAAATCGTCTTGGTGTAGAAAAAGCGGCAAAATTGACATTTCTATTTAAAGACTTTAATAGAAAAAGAAAATAAGTTTCTGATAATTAAGTCCACTTAATATATGAAATTAATAAACAAATAAACTGTTTTAGTTATCCAAGAATATTATATTATTTTTAAGAATTAGAAATGTTTTATTTATTTGTTGACATTCATTTAAGTTTGAATTTATCTTTTATTTTTTATTACATGTAGAATATTTTTATTATTTTTACATAAAATAAAACTTGTACCTCAATAAATGAACCTATACATATATTGTAACTTTTTTTTTTACGTATATAACGACTTGCGCAAAAAAAATCAAAAAGTTCTGAATTAATTAAAAAAATTCAGATTTAATTCAAAAATGTTGAATTTTTTAAAAAATTCATGAATTTTTCCAACCCTGGAAACAACAGACGTGGGAACTAAAAAATCGTTGGCTATAGTCATAAGATTTCATCATGAAAAAATGGTCGGATACAAATTTCTGGGATTGGTGGAAGTGAAATCAGCCACAGCAATAAGCATTCATGAAACGATAACAAAACATTTATAATCAAATAATATTCCAACAAAAAAACGGATTGGCCTAGCTGCAGCAATGCTAATGTATGATAGCAAGCACTATTTAAACAGCAGTTACCAAATTTATTTGTTCTTGGTTGTGTGTGCCATTCATTTCATTTGTGTGCATCTGCAGCTGCTCAGAAACTACCCAAGTCTATTAAAGATTTTGCTCGAGCTATTTACAATTATTTTTCAAATAGCAGCAAAAGGATGGATATGCTGCACGATGCACGAATGCCAAGGTTTTTTTTAATGAAAAACCACGTAAAATATTAAAGCCAAGTCAAACAAGGTGGCTGTCTCTACAAGTGAGTTTGCTTAATTTTTTAATTTTTGAAAGATTAATTTTATTTGTTTTAGAGCGTTGTTAATAGAATACTGGACTGTTGGGATGCACTTATCTTGGTTTTCCAATCTGCTGTACTTGGTGACAACCTTCACAGCGCTGAAAGAACTTAAAACTCTTTAAAAAATCCAATATATAAAGTATATTTTTGCTTTCTTTCATACATTTTAGATTCAGTTAATAAACTTAATATAGAATTTCAGAGCGAAAACCCAAAAATTCATCTTTTAGCTAGAATCACTCAATTATACAGGGTGTGTAAAAATTGGCGGAAGCGCTACACGTGGCGATGTTCTTCGTAAAATTCTAAGTAGAAAATCTTAATACAAAAATGTACCATGCTTCCTATGGCCTCAGGAATTATTCAAAGAAAAAAAAAATGGCAACATTGCATACATTGATTTGCCTTTGGACATTTTATCAGCAATTTTGAATTAGGTATTTATAATTTTTGTTCGAACTGAAAGCCTTCAGTTCGTAAACATAGCTGCAAACTTTTTGGTATCGTCTAACACAAACTAGAAATAATTACGAGAAAAACAGAGATGACAGCTAATGACAATGTTGCCATAGGTATTATTTTCATTCAAATCAGTGATTTACATATTTTCAACACCAATTTTTGAAAGGAAGAACACAATATCAAGGAAAAAATACTATTCGAAATTTATTTTTATTCCAAATTGCAGCTTTTTCATTTGCAAGTATTAAATAATAACGCTTATTAAAGGACTAAATGTCAAAACTTTGAGGACCTCTTGCAAACACAGCAAGCATGGTACAACATTTTCGTATTAAGATTTTCGCCAATTTTTACACACCCTGTATAAAAACATTTTAAGAAATTTCACTAAAAAAAATTACATTGATAGAACAGCAGTTGGAAGTATTGACCCATCAAATCCAACAAATTGATCAACAAGAAGTGCACCACTTTAAAATGAGGGCTTTGGATTTTCACATTGAATTAACTTGCCAAATTAAAACAAGATTTCATTTTGACAGCCCCGTTTTAAAATTTTTATCAAATTTTGACCCCAAAAAGGCATTATCTGGCGAAATTACAAGTATTGTAAGTGGATGCATGGAGTTCTTTCCTCAGTTAGTCACCAACGTAGAAAAATTTAATGCTTAATGGAGATTATTGTCAGATGTTGATGATTTAAAACAGTATGAAAATTGTAAATATCAATAATTTTGGAATACTGTCACCCCATGTTTCCTAAGTTAGATATTTCAATTACAGGCTTATTAAGTCTGCCACACTCTAGCGCAGCAGCAGAGAGGATATTTTCAAAGTTAACATTATTAAAAACCAAAATTCGAAATAGATTGAATGTTGATACATGTGACTCAATTCTACATTCGAAGGACCTATTAAATAATGACACTTGTTATTCGTGGAAGCCATCCCAACGATTAATAAGTAGAAAACCAAATATATAGTGAGGTACAGAGCTGGGTATTACTCGAATATTTAGTATTCAAAATACTTTTTTAGCAGGGGCGGACCGTTAACTTTGGGGGCCCTGGTCTAATATTGTTTGGGGGCCTACCCACTTAATTCAAATTAACCCAAGTTTGGATTAGTTGTGATGACTCAATCGCCATTTTGCAGAAGAACTTTTTTACCCTTTTTTAAATAGGAAAAGTAAACATTAAACAAATAAAAAATAAAATATATTAGGTATTACTTTTAGTAACAAACAAAAAAACGAAACAACAAACTTTTAGGCCAAAAATAAAGACAGAAAGAAAATAGACAAACATAATAAATATTCTTAAAAATAAAATAAATAAAACATTCTGGTAGTTATATAATGTGACTATTTTTAATACATTATAGTCATTTAAAGTGCAACTCTTCTGCATTTTTGTGCTGCAAATTCTTTAATTTGATAATCATATTGTAAAGCTTTGGTTAAATTTGAATTTATTGAAAGAATTGATAAATATTTTAATCGTTCATGCGTCATTGCTGTCCTATAATTATTGTTTTCTATATAGGACATGCTGGAGAAGGATCGCTCCGCCTCACAGCTGGTGATTGGCAACGCCAAAAAAATTTTAAGATTGTATAGCAATTCGAAAAAATATCGACAAGCTTCTTTTCATCAATTAGCTTGAATATATCACCGCATGAACGTACCGTATGAATCTGACTTAGTCTGTAAGTAGGATTTTAACTGAATGCATTCATTGACTAAATGTTCGTCTATGTCATCCGAATAATAATCAACAACATTACGGCACTTTTCATCAATATTCTCGATATTAATGTCTTGCAAAGCCATTAAAAATTTGAATCTTTTGCTAAATTTCGCATATAAATGGCCTCTTCTGTTAAAATCCACAATTAACTTATCTAATGCAACGTTTAGCGCATCCCGTTTCAATTTTTCTGCTCCATTTAGCAAAACTTTCTTTGTAGATTTATACGAAAATTTGGAAGTAATACGTCTCTTTTTTATATCACTGTACTCTTTTTCCACACCGGTACTTAATTTTTTGGCTGTCTTTTCGTATTCGTTTAGTTTCAGATCTGATTTTTCTCGTATGCTGCTCAAGAATTAATGCTTCTAATGACGTAATTAATTTCTCACCTTCACATATGTCTAAGCCTGGGGTCTGCACTCTTTTGTTAACTAAATTAAATCTTTAAAATTTCTTCCCAAAATACAGTTAAAATCGCCGTTTCAAGTTTCGCCAAATTATTATATAAATTCTGTGACTCTCTTCGAAAATCAAGTTTCTCATTTATATTGTCACTAAATCTTTTTAATATGTTCATAATATCACCGTAACTATTTTTTAAAGCTCTAAGAGCATCATAGTGACAAGACCATCTAGTTTGCCTTAAACATTTTATCGACAATTTTAGTTTTGTTTCACGATGTAGAAGCTCCTACGACTACGTATGGGTAGATGCAGAAAAGAAAACATATATTTGTTGCACTACTCCAAAAAAGTTCACAATTTGAGTTGCAACTTTAACCGCTTCCGCACCAACTAGATTTATTTTTGACGTGTATCGCCCAAACAGGTGATAGTGGATTGCTGAATCGCTAGTATGAGGGTGACTCAACAATACTGATGACTTCGATATTCGATACCATACATTTCGTTTATTTTTTAGATATTGGCAAGTTAAGTTTGGTACAACTGATGCAAGACTTTTAGAATTCATATAATAGTATTTGCAAATAAGGTAGTTTTAATATTCTTTTTTTTTACTGCGAATGGGGCCCTTTGACTACGGGGCCCTGGGCTGCAGCCCATAAAGACCATGCCTAAATCCGCCTCTGTTTTTTAGTATTCAGTATTCAGTAATCGAATACTTTTTTTTTAGTATTCTTTATTCATAATCTTAGATATTTTATTAGTATTCACTATATTCAATACTTTTTTAAGGTATTCATGAGTACTGAAAGTAATCATGAAGATTAGGTAGATTTATTTATATATGTATAAGTATTTATATATTTTTTATTTATTTATTTAAATTTATTTACTTTTAGTTTATTTTGCTTTGTTACAACAAGTCTTGGTTAACCTATTAGTTGCAGAATGTCTAGTGAGTTTTGAATTTTTGCCATAGCTTTCTCTTTATGTATTCATTTTTAACTTCCTAATAATTGTATAAGCCAGGTAGTGTAATCAAATTTTTGTTATGTGTACCTACTAGTAAATATGTTTTGTTTTTTGTTTAAAATATACATATAACCAATTAAGAAATGTTTTGTTTTACTTTGGTATTCAGTATTCAGAAAATAGTATTGAATACTTTACCGAATACTTTTTTTAGTTGGTAGTATTCAAAATTGGTTGATTATTTGCTGATATTTAGTATTCAGTACAGGGATGGAATAACGTTTTTGAATCGTTACGTTATTGAATAACGTTATTTATTATTTGCTTTCGTTACATAACGTTATAAATAACATTAAAAAAATGAATTGTTATGTTATATAACGTTATATAACGTTACATAAATTATGATATACAGGGTGTTTCTTAAATAATGCGAAAAACTCGGGAAGTGATTCCTTATCGAAAATTAAGTGGGGTCTTTTATATAAATTTTTTCTTAGACGTCTCCTTTCGGAGGTCACCCCCCTAAAGGGGATCGGTAATATTAGGTTTTTATTTTATTTCTCAAATTCAGATAAATGTAGGAGAATGATGTTTGGTAGATGTTTTATACTTATTAAAATGTTTCGCATAGTATATTTTCAATCATCTTCCACCTTCACAGGGGGCTGAAAAGTGCGACACCTCAGAACCTTTTGGTGAGTTGAAATTTTGCAATTTAAACTTTTTTTTTGTAAGTTTGATTTATTTAGAACCTCTTGTTATTCTTTAGTTTTTCTCGTAAATCCTACAGTTTTAAGTAAAAAATTAAATGAGTGAGTATTATGTTTATGTTCATATTGGGTAGAATTGACGGGCGTTTTAGCGTTGTCGCCGCGTAAACGTCAAAATAAATTACACCCTTCACTTCTACCCAATATGAACATAAACAAACCATGGTACCACGAAAGTGAATCGTTTTATATTGGAATATTTGATGGTTCATGTTCATTCATATAATTTTTTACCCAAAAACTGTAGGTTTAACAAGAAAAGTTAAGAATTAAAAAAAAAAATTCTAAATAAATCAAGTTTTCAAAAAAAAACATTTAATTGCTCGATATCAACCCACCAAAACGTTCTGATAAAAAAACCAATAGGGGTCGCACTTTTCAGCCCCCTGTGAAGGTGGGAGACGACTAAAAATATTACTACGGGAAACTTTTTAATAAGCATAAAACATCTGACCAGTGTTGCCACCAGGCCGGCTTTCACCCGGACAAGCCGGTTTTTAGATTCGTGGTCCGGGTCAATTATTAATTTGTCCGGTTTTCGTAGAAATTGTGAAATTATAATAAAATAATATAATTTTATAAAAATATTTGCGAGTATTTTATTTTAACGGATAATGACTAACTTCACACCATCACACCCCACCCAAACTAGGCTAGGAGTGGGAGTGACAGATAATGTACTTTTGAAATTTGAAATTCTAACATGCAAATGTGCAAATATTGTAAAGCGAATATGACATCTCAAGAAATTGACAACCCAAAAAGGAGGAAGCGTTCTTGCAAATTTAATAAAGATTGGCTTACACAGATTTGCAGTAACATAAACATTGAATGTAAAAATTTTTTCGAAGAAATAATTAAAAATAAAAAAGTTTTAGAAGCAGCTAGGAGCAACCAAAAATACGCTTTTAAAGCGGTAAATAAAAAATAATGTAATATTTATTTTTATTTTCTCAATTATTTTCATATAGTTTATTAATATATGTATGTATTACTCTTACTTATGTTCGTGTTTTCAAATTTTTATATTTATTTGTAAAATATATAAGGTTACGTTTTCTACAGATAGTTTAAATTTTACATTTCAGTCGTGGAATTTTCGCTACAAATACCATTCGAAGTTAAAATTTTAGCAGGCCAAATTTTTCAGTGCAATACTCGTTGCTTTTACGAATAAATTGACATTTGACAAATCAACTCGCGCAACAGCTCGTGTCAAATCAAAATTTGGCAGGCAAATTTTAACCTCTTGTGGTATTACTCTTTACCCCCGATAAAATAAAAAAAAACGTAAATTTTTAATTTTCATAATTGTAAAATGTCCGGGTCAGCAATTTTCAAAAGGTGGCAACACTGACTACCTAATATCATTCTCCTACATATTATCCAAATTTGAGAAATAAAATAAAACCTAATTTTACCGCTCCCCTTTAGGGAGGTGTAACTCCGAAAGGAGACGTCTAAAGAAAAATTTATATAAAAGACCCCTCTTGATTTTTGATAAGGAATCACCTCCCGATTTTTTTCGCATTTTTTAAGAAACATGCTGTATAAAAATAATTTTTATTTGTAACTCTGAAATTATTTTTGGGATCTGTAAATGTAAATTTAAAAAATAGTACAAAATTGCTTTGAAAATTTTATTTTCATTATAATTTCTAGAATATAGACAAAATATATCTTCGGAAAATAAAAAGATCGCCATATAAAAATTTAATTTATAGAGAATAACGATACAAAATAACTTTTAATGAAACGTTATCGGTTATTATAACGTTATATAACGTTATAAAAATATCGTTACGTTATTGTATACAAAACTATAGTTGAATCGTTATTATGACGTTATCGGGTATCGTTACGTTACGTTTTCCATCCCTGATTCAGTATTTGAATACTTTTTTTGTCGGTATTCAGTATTCAATATTTAAATACTTTTTCGGTATTCATAGTAAATCTCTAATGATGTAGATAACCAAATATATTTGTTATAAAACCTACGTTTCGTTTTTTATTATTGGTGAATCTATAAAACTATGTACACACAATTTGTTTTTGCCGCCAATATTTAAACCGATTCATTACGGTTCTTTTAATTCTATTACTATTTAGAAACTCCAGCTTCTACGAAAATAATCTGTCTACTGGCAACACTGCACACGGTAGTTCAACACGAAACCACGAAACATATATGCGTGCGAAAGAACTAACTTAATTTGTGGTTTTTCTGTGACATAACCTAACCGTCTGCATAAATATCTCAAATGTTTGGTTAATATTAATATTGTTAACGTACAAACTACAAACGTTGTTTATTACACGCCAAAGTCATTTTTGTGTTAGTAAAAAAATGGAGTCAACTTTGAATACCACAGATTACTGTAAACCTGAAGAACCGATACAACTTAAATTGTGCGTAAGAGAAGCAAAACGAGAATCAATAAACTCGGAGCCAGAAGAATGTAATTTACAAATTAATTTAATAAATCACGAATATGGACATTCAGCTAGTAACATTTTTCAACTAAAAGAAGAGTTTTCAAACGCTGAAATTAAAGATGTAGATGAGATTGGAAAAGTAGAAATAAAAGAAGAACCATTAGAATATTATGACTATCTACAAAACCTTACGAATGACATTATTACGGATGTGAATGGACATTCAGCTTGTAACATTTTTCAACTAAAAGAAGAGTTTTCAAACGCTGAAATTAAAAATATAGATGAGAATGAAGAAATAGAAATAAAAGAAGAACCATTAGAATATTATGACTACCTACAAAACCTTACGAATAATATTATTACGGATGTTGATAACAATGAAAACAGAGTTAATAGAGCAACAGAAATGGTTGTTGAAAGTGCAGAAAGAAAAAACAGAATATGTATTTGTACAATTTGTAATAAACATTTTAAATGTAAGGCACACAGAAATGTTCATATGGGAACACACACTGTTGAAAAATCATACAAATGTGACGTTTGTAAGAAATGTTTTAATCAAAGTGGTGTTTTAAGTGTTCATATGAGAACACATACAGGTAAAAAATCATATAAATGTGATGTTTGTCAGAAATCTTTTAGCCAAAGTAGTAGTTTACGGATTCATATGAGAACACACACTGGTGCAAGACCATATAAATGTGACATTTGTCAGAAATCTTTTAACTGCCGTAATATTTTACGGGTTCATATGAGAACACACACTGGTGAGAAATCATATGAATGTGCTGCTTGTCAGAAATGTTTTAGCCACAGTAATGGTTTACGAATCCATATGAGAACACACACTGGTGCAAAACCATATAAATGTGACAATTGCCAGAAACATTTTAATAGAAGTGATCGTTTACGGGATCATATGAGAAAACACACTGGTGAAAAACCATATAAATGTGACATTTGCAAAAAGAATTTTATGGATAGGAGCAATCTAAATGTTCATATAAGAACACACACTGGTGCAAAACCATATAAATGTGACATTTGTCAGAAATCTTTTAACTGCAGTAATAGTTTACGGGTTCATATGAGAACACACACTGGTGCAAAACCATATAAATGTGACATTTGCCAGAAACATTTTAATAGAAGTGATCGTTTACGGGATCATATGAGAACACACACTGGTGAAAAACCATATAAATGTGACATTTGCAAAAAGAATTTTATGGATAGGAGCAATCTAAATGTTCATATAAGAACACACACTGGTGCAAAACCATATAAATGTGACATTTGTCAGAAATCTTTTAACTGCAGTAATAGTTTACGGGTTCATATGAGAACACACACTGGTGCAAAACCATATAAATGTGACATTTGCCAGAAACATTTTAATAGAAGTGATCGTTTACGGGATCATATGAGAACACACACTGGTGAAAAACCATATAAATGTGACATTTGCAAAAAGAATTTTATGAATAGGAGCAATCTAAATGTTCATATAAGAACACACTAGTGAAAAACCATATAAATGTGACCTTTGTGAGAAATGCTTTATTGAAAATGAGAACACAACACTGGTGAAAAATCATATAAATGTGACGTTCGTGAGAAATGTTTTAGTTATAGTACTAGTTTACGTAAACATATGAGATTACACATTGGTAAACAACTATATGATTAATTTTTTAGTTGCATCAGCTTTTAAAGGTTCATATGAATAACACACATGGGTGAAACACCATAAAAATGTGACATTTGTGAAAAACTATTTAAACAAAATCAGAGTTTAAGTATTGATATGAGAACACACACTGGTGAGAAATATAAATATAAATGTAACGTTTGTGAGAAATGTTTGAATCAAAGTATTAATTTAAGTGCTCAAATGAAAATATGTACATTTATAATAAACCATGTAAATGTGTCATTTGTGAATAGGTTTTTGTAAGTAGTGCCCAACTTAACATTCATATGAAAACACTGGTGACAAGCCATAAAGGAATCTTTTATTCAAGAAGTAAATCTGTACATAAAAAACTCATAAATGTTTTTGATGTAATAATAAAGTCAAAATGCCCGATTCCGAAGAAAACCCTTTATCATCAACTGCTTTAAGCGACTCCTTTTAAGTTTTACCGAAATATTATTTTATGTTAACCGATGTTTCATGTTAAGCTGTTTTCAATGTGTATATTTTTAATATAGTTCCTTAAGTACATAACAAGTATACAAATGTATAAACGTATTGTAAATTGTATTATAAATATTGAACATTTGAATTTAATCTTTTGACTTATTTGTCAACGCAGCTTCCAGCATTATGCTAATTCAGGGTAGTTTATCAAAGAAGTCATAGATGTGCCAAATTTTATGAAAAAAATTAATTAATTGTGTTGCTACACAGTATTAAATAAATTGAAATAAATTTCTCTAGCCGTTAGTTCTGCATGCGAAATATAGATGAATATAAAATTCACTTAAAAGAGATAACAACTCAAATTCATTAAAAAATCCAAGGATTTACATTCATTTTTGTGTGATCAGTAATTGCATAAAGTATATCAAAATAGATGCTACTATAGTTCTTTTAAAAGTAATAAATAGTTGCAGTTTCCTATTCTTGGCCAGGGCGCCAAAAAAGTTCTGCATCTGGCCCTACCTAGCAACCAGGCAGGATAACCCATCGAATCAATGACCTTAGGAACGCCTGTGTAAACTGTATTTGAAAAGCAATTAGACAACTAATCGGTACGCTTCAACTGGGCGACAGGAACTTAAACATTTTTTAACTCTCATCTTAGCACACGATTCTACAAATTTCGATGTACGATATAGTTCTACAAAATGAAGTAAGTATATTTAAACAATATTTACAAAAACAAAATATGTACATTTATAATAAACCATGTAAATGTGTCATTTGTGAATAGGTTTTTGTAAGTAGTGCCCAACTTAACATTCATATGAAAACACTGGTGACAAGCCATAAAGGAATCTTTTATTCAAGAAGTAAAGCTGTATAAAAAAAACTCATAAATGTTTTTGATGTAATAATAAAGTCAAAATGCCCGATTCCGAAGAAAACCCTTTATCATCAACTGCTTTAAGCGACTCCTTTTAAGTTTTACCGAAATATTATTTTATGTTAACCGATGTTTCATGTTAAGCTATTTTCAATGTGTATATTTTCAATATAGTTCCTTAAGTACATAACAAGTTTACAAATGTATAAACGTATTGTAAATTGTATTATAAATATTGAACATTTGAATTTAATCTTTTGTACTTATTTGTCAACGCAGCTTTCAGCATTATGCTAATTCAGGGTAGTTTATCAAAGAAGTCATAGATGTGCCAAATTTTATGAAAAAAATTAATTAATTGTGTTGCTACACAGTATTAAATAAATTGAAATAAATTTCTCTAGCCGTTAGTTCTGCATGCGAAATATAGATGAATATAAAATTCACTTAAAAGAGATAACAACTCAAATTCATTAAAAAATCCAAGGATTTACATTCATTTTTGTGTGATCAGTAATTGCAAAAAGTATATCAAAATAGATGCTACTATAGTTCTTTTAAAAGTAATAAATGGTTGCAGTTTCCTATTCTTGGCCAGGGCGCCAAAACAGTTGAGAATACCTGGCCCTACCTAGCAACCAGGCAGGATAACCCATCGAATCAATGACATTAGGAACGCCTGTGTAAACTGTATTTGAAAAGCAATTAGACCAACTAATCGGTACGCGACAACTGGGCGACAGGAACTTGAACATTTTTGAACTCTCATCTTAGCACACGATTCTACATTCGATGTACGATATAGTTCTACAAAATGAAGTAAGTATATTTAAACAATATTTACAAAAACAATCCGTAAAATCGTGTGCTAAGATGAGAGTTCAAAAATGTTTAAGTTCTTGTCGCCCAGTTGGCGTCGCCTACTCGCATAGTTGTCCGTGACCAGGGTTGTTCTTTTCAATTTTTCGATTGTAATAGATTAGGGAAGAAAACTAATAGATTCCTTCAAAATGTAGTAGATTTTTTTTTCACGATACAGATGGCACAATCTACATGTATTGCATGAATAGTACGTTCCAGGGTCTGTTGCCGTCAGAGTACGCATAGAATTATTGCATTTACCAGCTGTTTGAATAAAAGTTGACGATTACTGTAAAGGCTAATACTAATAATTAAAAGCGCCACCTACTGATAGTCATAAAGTAACTTTAGGTACATTCAAATATTGTTTTACTGTGACGAAAAGAGCGCTAAAATGCAAATTTCAAATTTTCTTATACGTAAAATTGCTCTTTAAGAAACGGACATGGTAGAAAAGTCGAAAACTGTAAATGTAATAGATTTGCTGCTTTTGTAATAGCGTAATAGTTCCATGCTCATTGTAATAGATCTATTACAATTGTAATAGCAGGAACAACCCTGTCCGTGACTGGCGTCTGTGAACATAAGCGGAGTCACCCACGAATTTATGCGAATATGCCCGAACCATTTAAATTGGCGCGAACTTGTAAGTCAAATGAGCGTGAACTAAAAGCTGATACTTTTATAACGTTACACTAACTAAAGCAAGAAAACAAATAAAAACATGTATTTTGGTGCTTAAAATATATAAAATGTTTAGCAATACTTTTAATAAAAATAAAGAAATGAGAAATTTAAACATTCAAACGGACAAAAATATTAACTGCTTAGATATAACATTATGTGTGATAAATTAATTATTATATCAACTAAAAATTTACGAGTTACAGTAAAAAATACAGAAGGATATTAATAAATGAAAATAGTTTTTAAAAATTGATTTTTTGCTACTGCCTTACAATTTCTAAGGCCAGTTCTCTTTTTCCCTTGTTTAAAGGGTTTATGCATTTTTTGACCTAAACACCGCCTTTCTATTTTTTACTCTGGACTGTACATTTTAGATAGCTTTGCCGCGTTTTGTTATGACCGCTGTGGGCTGTGGTGTCAGTTGCATCCGTGCTGTTTAACAAATTTGCAAATATCGTAAATTATTATTGTTGTTAAGTGCTAATTGTTGTTTGTTGGCGTACAGCATTGCCTAATTTACAGGATATAAACATGTACTTATTACTTTAGAAAAAATTCGTTGGCCCTGTACCTAACAAGAACATTCCAGGGACTTCTTACAGTATTGTAATTGTATAAAATATGATGCGATATGTGAACAATGTGGAAAAAAATTTCAAAGTGTAACTGCTTTACTATCACATAAGAGATGGAAACATGAAAATCCTGTCAGTTTAGTTTTTACTGTGTGTCAAAAAACCTTTACAAAAAGTTCTAATTTGGATAGACATACAAAAAATGCTCACAATAAGCCTCAGGACTTAAAAACAAATAAAACTTATTGTTATTTTTGTGACTTTAGTGCTGCAAGTAAGGAAAGTGTAGTCAGACATTATGAAGTGAGCCACGAAGCAGGGCCGTTTCTGGCGGGGGGCGAAAGCGTGCCCCGCACGTGGGCGGCCGATATAGAGGGCGGCCAAATGCCGCCCTTGCGGTCTTTCATGTTTTACAAAAATTGAAAATAAAATTTTAGTTTGAAAAATAGTATGTAAAAATGATCAAGGATTAAAGATTTCAATCCCATACTATTCAAAAAAAATCGCAAAAACGCGTAAATCACTCTCCAGTTTGCTTATTCGGTAATTTCGACAGAAGAGCGGAGATTACGATTAAATTTATGTACCTACTCGATCGGCGCGGCGCTTGTATACAGTACCGTAGCAATGTAGATAGCAATGCAATTGGCAACGGGGCAAGTGCCAAGGGCGCAAGAGATGGCGCTGAAAATCTCTCTTACACATAACAAATTTACAGCGTCATTCAAAAAGTCTGCAACAAATGGTAAACATTTTTATTATTGATATATCAGAAAATTTTATTCTTGATAAAAGTTGGTGCATGGTTTAAAACTAATTTTAAGATGAAAAAAAATTCAATAAAAGTCATGGGACGCTAGATTACCTATAATGATTTTTGAACTATTCGCAAGAGTAAAGAGCCCTTATTTTAGGAGATATAAAAAAAATGTATAGGAAAAAGTTATTTAAAATCTCAAAATAAGGCTAGATTTAAATTTTAAAGGTCAAATTCTAATTTTTATTTTTTAAGAAATTTTAAAATTCAAAAAGTCTGCAACAAATGGAAAAGTTTTTTATTATCGATTTCTCCAAAAATTATATTCTTGATAAACGGTAGTGCATGGCCCAAAACTAATTTTAAGGTGAAAAAAAGTTTAATAAAAAAATGTGACACTAGATTTTAGCAATTTTTGAAATATTCGCAAAAGCGCTTAAAATTTCTTAATAAATAAAAGTTGGAACTTCATCATTAAAATTTACATCTAGCCCTATTTTGAGATTCTAAATAACTTTATCCTACAATTTTTTTTTGTATCCCTTAAAATAAAGGCACTTTCTTTACTCTTCCAAATATTTCAAAAATCGCTAAAATCTAGTGTCCTATGAATTTTTATCAAACTTTCTTTCATCTTAAAATTAGTTTTGGGCCATGCACCAACTTTTATGGGAAATAAAATTTTCTGAGAAATCGATAATAAAAAACTTTTCCATTTGATGTAGACTTTTTGAATGTTAAAATTTCTTAAAAAATAAAATTTGGAATTTGATTTTTAAAATTTAAATGTAGCCTTACTTTGAGATTCTAAATAACTTTTTCCTATAAATTGTTTTTGTATCTCCTAAAATAAGGGCACTTTACTCTTGCAAAGATTTAAAAAATCGTTAAAATCTAGTGCCCTAACTTTTTATCAAACTTTGTTTATCTTAAAATTAGTTTTAGACCATGCACCAACTTTTATCACGAATAAAATTTTCTGAGAAATCAATAATAAAAATGTTTCTCATTTGTTGCAGACTTTTTGGATGACGCTATATGTCAGGGGTGGGCAAATCTTTTGATTGTCGGGCCACATTGCGGATGAAAATTTGACCGCGGGCCAAACAATTTATTTTTCTAATTTTAAGTATAGTTTTTGCTAAGGAGGTTATTTAATAAATTTTAAAACCAATATTTTTGAATCAAAACATGTATTTATTAAGCAACTAGCGTAGTGACCCGGCTTCGCTCAGTGAATTTTTTTATCAATCACAGACTACTCGCGCTTCGCGCTCGCGCCCGGTGGACGTTTTTGACCTTTTGAGAATTTTGGATCTTTTGGGAATTTTTGTATCTATTGAGAATTTTGAAACTTTTGTGATATTTGGATCTTTTGGGAATTTTGCTTCTTTTGGGAATTTTTGGAACTTTTGGGAATTCTCATATAGCCTATGTTCTTTCCATGGTCCTATAGATTGTCTGTGCCAAATTTGGTCAGGATCGGATGAGTGGTATAGGAATGCATAAAGGACATACATACATACATTCATTTTTATATATATAGATTTAAAGAAAAAAATTGAAAAGAAAATTTTTAAACATTAATATTAGATAATTATCAAAGTGTACAATACTCGTACAACATAAAACAACAAAATGAATAAAAATTATTGTACTGAATAATTTTTTTTTCTAAAATTCTTTTTATGCGCCAATTTATATTGGAGAAACAGTAATATTTTTGCTTTTAATAATCTATATATATATAAAAGAGCTTGTTTGTGTGTTTGTTTGTTTGTTCGCTATAGAATCCTAGGTCCGTTGACCGATCGGGACCAAATTTTGCACAGTTACTATTTAGGACCTTGCAGATCTAACGCTAAACTTTAAGTACAAGCACATATTACCAATTAAAAAAAAAAAAAAAATTACTTGGACGGGATTCGATCTTACGTCGGCAAATACCTGGTCAAAACACGATACGGCGCGGTGTATTTCTCAAGTAAAGATTGTTTTGTATACAATTAGTAATCAATGTACATGAAGTATTATTTTTATTAGTACATTTTTAATTGAAACAAGACGAAAGAAAATAAATTTGAGTTATTATTCAATTTTTAAGCAATAAATAGTAAAATGATTGATCAGAGTATGTCATTTGTGTATGATTTGGAATTATTGGGCTTATTCAAGTTAAAACAGTAATTAAAATAGTAATAGCCCGTGCAACGCCGGGTAAATCATCTTGTGATTTATAAAAAATGCTTCGCGGGCCGCCATTTGCCCAGGCCTGTATATGTTGTTAAATATATAACACTTGCAACGACAATTATTTATTTTTTTATTTCAATTTTTTTTCGTTTACCGGGGCGGCGAAACGTACGTTAGCACGCGGACGGCCATGTACTCAGAAACGGCACTGCGCACGAAGTAAACATTAGGTGCGTTCGGGACGTACGCTCTTTTTGCTCTTTTTTGCTCCACAGCGTTCGGGACGCGACTTTGGAGTAAAATGATCGCTCCGAAGGGCGTTTAGGACTGCATAAGTGGAGTAAATAAATCTACTCTAATTTGCACCATCTCTGTAGCTGGGGCAAGCTGAGCTCGCGAAAGAAGACATGCGCATTACGGATTGTCTACGTTTGAATTCTTTGAATTGCCAGGTACAGCATAAGAATAAGATACAGTTAACATCCAGGCTTCGTGTTATTGTGTTGCATTAGTTAACAACAATTTCTTGTGGACAGTAATTAACTTTCGATGTAATTCCCTATTATTAAAACAAAATGTTGGGAAGTTAAATGGTTTCATATCATGACATTTTACATCAATTTTATAACCAAATAATCTAACAAATTCGAAGCAATACAATTTGTTCCTTGTCTTACGTACAATGATGTCTGATTAGACCGGTCTGGACCGGTCTACAACAAAATAGTGAGGTTACCTTTATATTTGAAATATCCGCTGATTTTCTGCACCTTATTACGGATGTGAATGGAGATTCAGCTTGTAACATTTTTCAATTTAAAGAAGAGTTTTCAAACGCTGAAATTAAAGCTGTAGATGAGATTGAAAAAATAGAAATAAAAGAAGAACCATTAGAATATTATGACTATCTACAAAACCCTACGAATGATATTATTACGGATGTTGATAACAATGAACTCACACTGGTGTAAAATCATATAAATGTGATAGTTGTCAAAAATGTTTTAAACAAATTGGTCATTTAAATAATCACATGAAAACACACATTGGTGAAAAACCATATAATTGTGATGTTTGTCAGATACCTTTTAACCACAGTAATAGTTTACGGGTTCATATGAGAACACACACTGGTGAAAAATCATATAAATGTGATGTTTGTTCGAAAGATTTTAATCGTAGTGATAGTTTACGGCTTCATATGAGAACACACATTGGTGAAAAATCATATAAATGCGACATTTGTGAGAAATGTTTTAATCGAAGAGGTAATTTAAGTGCTCATACGAGAACACACACTGGTGTAAAACCATATAAATGTGATGTTTGTCAGAAATGTTTTAATCAAAGTAGTATTTTAAATGTTCATATTAGAACACACACTGGTGTGAAACCATATAAATGTGATGTTTGTCAGAAATGTTTTAATCAAAGTAGTTCTTTAAATGATCATATGAGAACACACACTGGTGTGAAACCATATAAATGTGATGTTTGTCAGAAATGTTTTAATCAAAGAAGTTCTTTAAATGATCATATGAGAACACACACTGGTGAAAAACCATATACATGTGATGTTTGTCAGAAATATTTTAACCACAGTAGTAGTTTACGGGTTCATATGAAAACACACACTGGTGAAAAATCATATAAATGTGATGTTTGTGAGAAAAATTTTAATCGAAGTGATAGTTTACAGCTGCATATGAGAACACACACTGGTGAAAAATCATCTAAATGTGATGTTTTAATGAAAGTAGTATTTTAAATGTTCATATGAGAACACACACTGGTGAAAAATCATATAAATGTGATGTTTGTGCAAAAGATTTTAATCGAAGTGATAGTTTACGGCTTCATATGAGAACACACACTGGTGAAAAACCATATAAATGTGATGTTTGTCAGAAATACCTACCATATAAAAAATACAAACATGTGTTGTAAAGTAATACTATTTTTTAATTTAATTAATGTAATTCAATTTTTTCAAATAATATTTAATATGTTACATTGTATCAAGATAGTCATGTTACTATCTACCAATTATATCACTGGCATCATATTGTGCTTATAGCTTCGTTCCCAGGTTGCTTGTGGGAAAACTTAATGTCACCTGAAACTTCTGCAGAGATTTTTACACTTTTCGTTTAACGTCTCACGGTAGTAAGTACCAGGGGGGTGGAACTGCTATATGCAATGCTGTTCCGTATTTCGATTTAGTACCAAGCGGACTATCCAGGTAGCGCTAGTGAAAATGTTTAAAATAGTTACAGATTCCATTAATTTAAGTAGGGGAACAATCACACACATTATTATGATTGGTTGCTAACACAGTAGCGCGGAAATTTAAATTTAAAATGATAATAGATACCGGGCGTCACCTGTCATTTATTATAAAGTGAAAAGTAAAAATTTCATCTGCGTAATATAAAATATTTTTAAAAAGTTAAGAAAATATTAAACATGAAAACAAAATGTTGCATTATAAACTGCAGCAGTGCAGAAAAAACCATGCACAATTTCCCTGATCCCCATCGCGAGCCTGCTCGGTACAATAATTGGGTTGTGGCTACTGCAAATCCTAAAATTACAGGAAAAGACCCAGCAATGGTTAATAGACATTTTAGGATTTGCAAATTCGGTAAGCTTAGAATAATGCCAAAATTAAATGAGTTTCATGCTTATTCGTCCAAAATTAAGAAAATAAAGGTATCAGCGTGTGCACAGGTCTTTAGTACAAGTGTTGGTGCCGCTTTAAATGTGATGAGCCGAGGTAAATTGTAAAGCCTAAATGGGATAAAGGAGGTGGAGTTTGAAGGATTACATACTTCAGACCTTTGTGTTTTTTTTACATTTTTTTGGTTATACATAATACATTAATTTGATTTCTTTGTAATTTTAATTTTAATTGCTCATTGTGAACAATGATCTATTATTATATGTTTAAGGGTATATAAATGCTTTTTTTATATTTGCTGTATAATAAATGCATAAATGTTGTTATGTATTCGTTAATAAGTCAAATAGTTATGTTTTTTTTAGTATAAAGTACTCAACTAAATATAATTGTTTTGGGAGAATCAAGAAAGAAAAAATGTCTAACTTTCAAATCTGTATTTAAAATACATTTTCATATTTAAAAAGCATTTATAATTTTCTTAATAATCCGTTGTAGATCATTATTATCTCATTTTAGCATAAAAATGTCAAAATAGTATGTAATGTGCGAGACTGATCTTTTTGCTGTAAAAATAATAATTATCAATTTATAAAAAATGTAAGGCGATATTGTAAACCACACAAAACAAATGTTTACTATGATTTTATCCATTTAAAATGATCAGTCAGCATAATGATGACTAATTAATTATATGCTCCTTTTTTGTTATTTGTTAACGATGTTATAGTGCTATGTACTACAGTATTATGAATATATTTTTGTGATTGTCTTAATTTTCGTTTATTTTTTGTTATTTTAATTTATAGTCGAATAATATAATGTTTTAGTAATTCATTAAAACAGTTTTATATTGTTTTTAAATGAATATATATGTATTTTTTATTTGAAATATTTAAGTTAGGTATAGGTTTGTTCAAGCAGGGCTATGTACGATCTGACGAACGGTCAGAGCATGCGCAGTATCGATACTACACATGCCCGACAGTTCGTCGGATTGTATATAGCCCTGCTTGAACAAAACTTATGAATTGGGCGCTAAAGTAACGTGCTACGGTTCATTTCTTTGCTAAATAGTTCAGAGCGATCTAACCAGATGGCAGCCTTACGGTTTTGTTTTGTAACTAGGAGATTTCCATTCTGCTTGTGTATGTTCTGTGGTAAGTACCCTTTTATTTCATTGGTTCATTTCTTTGCATAAATTTCATTGGTTCAAAAAGTGCATGATATTTCACGTGACATGGGGTTACATATAGGTATTTTTTGGGTATTTTAGATTAGTTGCAGTGGCAGTTGCAGTTGCATTTATCAAGTTTGTAATTGAATTTTGTTAAATAGAATAGATACAAAAGTAAATAGTTTGGTTAATGATATTTTTTATCTCGAAAACCCTTCGAACCCCCAACACATGCACGATTTTTTTTCGATGTTTGGTGTAGAGTGTAGGCTCATTTTTTTTTTTTTTTTTGGGTTGGTTTATATTTGAAGGACTGCTATAACTTTTAATCATATTTCTAAAACATATATCGCGCATTCCCTATCTTTACAATGAGTGGAAAGTGAAGCCGATCGAATGAAATGGAAATATGTACCCCTCTTTCTAAGGTGTACTTTTCAGTTGGCAGCAAACATAAAAAATCAAATAAAACTAGGATTACTAACAGAGCCTGCATGAAAATTGTTGAGGTCATGTTATATGTTATGAAACGTGATTTTTGTAAATTAAGCGTGCAGACACCGATGTTTAACAACCGAGGCGAATTTGCGAATTAGTAAAAACCTTAGAACAGGTTTTGGTATATTAATTGTAGTTTTTATAAATCGTAGATCATCCAAGAATAGTAAACTATAAGAATGGCCCATCCGACGAAATTCGTTATTATATTAATGACGAAAGAGTGTTATTAATGACGTCAGCTATGACGTCACCTATGACGTCGTACAAATGTTATTTATAAAGTGACAGATGTGTCATATGTCACCCATGTATAAAACGTTCAGGTGTATGTAAATCAACCCATTTGATGTACGGAAAACCTTTATTTTATTGGGCAAAAGAATAAAAAAGAACTTATTTAGTAAAAAAAATGTATTTTGGTGAGTTATTTAATAAATGTCACCCTACCTATACACAGGTGGAAATTTTCTGCCAACAGTTTAAGTTTTTTACTAAACTCTCTCTTAAAAGTAGTCAAATTATAAACCATGGTGACCAAAGTTATGTTCCATTTTCCAGTAATATAGGATTGCTAAACAATTTTTTAATTTAATGTCTTAATAATTTTAAATAGTCAAAAATTAGGTGAACATTACGCGCGCTTCTCACGTTGTCCAATCCGATGTATATTAGCTGTCAATGGTCCAATCGCCGCATTAAAAAGAGAGGATGTATATCTATACCGTTGACTATGTTACGCAAAATTTGAACTACTAGCAAAATTATGTTTATAAATATATATAAAAGTCCAGCCTGACTCTATCTATCTCTCTATCTATCTGTGACTGACTCTTTAACGCATGAATATAGCTACGGGTTGACTTATGTCATACTTGACAATCCCGTCCTAGGACGGGCTAACTGCATGTTCTGTGCTAACTGCTAGTTGTTAGATATAATGCTTCTACTATACTACTTATACTATTTCACTTGTAACTAGTTAAAAATGGAGCTTCGCCGCCATGGGAGAGTGAACACCATGTTCTGTGGTGAACACCCCATAACATATACCTGCGAAAGAACGAACTTTATTCGCGAATTCGCGATTTTTTTACATAACCTAACCGGCTGCGTATATAACTTTTTTTTAAATTAATAACTAATGAAAATAAAGATTATGGGTTATTTAAATTTTAAAAAAGGTTTTTACCAACCTTTGTCATATTTCTCATTTGGTGTGTTGTGAACCTAGCACTCATAATCAACAAGAAAATATCCAAGGTACACTTGATCTACTGTGATCTACCAAGCAGCCATGACAGTGCACAGTGCACACCATTTGAAGTTTACCAATACCTATCTCAAATGTTTGGTTAATATTAGTATGCAACCGACAAATTGTTAACGTACAAACCACAAACGTTATTTATTACACGCCAAAGCAATTTTTGTGTAGTAAAAAAATGGAGTCAACTTTGAATACCTCAGATTACTATAAATCGGAAGGACCGATACAACTTAAAGTGTGCGTAGGAGAAACAATAAAGTCGGAGCCAGAAGAATGTCATTTACAAATTAATATAATAAATCACGAATATGAACATTCAGCTAGTAACATTTTTCAACTAAAAGAAGAGTTTTCAAACGCTGAAATTAAAGCTGTAGATGAGATTGGAAAAATAGAAATAAAAGAAGAAACATTAGAATATTATGACTATCTACAAAACCTTACGGATGACATTATTACGGATGTAAATAGACATTCAGCTTGCAACATTTTTCAACTAAAAGAAGAGTTTTCAAAAGCTGAAATTAAAGATGTAGATGAGATTGAAAAAATAGAAATAAAAGAAGAACCACTAGAATATTATGACTACCTACAAAACCTTACGAATAATATTATTACGGATGTTGATAACAATGAAAACAGAGTTAAGAGAACAACAGAAATGATAGATGAAAGTGCAGAAACAAAATACTTAGGTAATCATATGAGGACACACATTGGTGTAGAATCATATAAATGTGTTGTTTGTCAGAAACATTTTAATCGAAGTGATAATTTAAGGACTCGTATGAGAACACACACTGGTGAAAAACCATATGAATTTGACATTTGTGTGAAATGTTTTAGTCGAAGAGGTAATTTAAGTGCTCGTATGAGAAAACACACTGGTGTAAAACCATATAAATGTAATGTTTGTCAAAAATCTTTTAACGGCAGTAACAATTTACGGGTTCATATGAGAACACACACTGGTGCAAAACCATATAAATGTGACATTTGTGAGAAATGTTTTATTCAAAGTTGTCAGTTAAATGTTCATATGAGAACTCACACTGGTGTTAAATCATATAAATGTGATAGTTGTCAAAAATGTTTTAAACAAATTTGTCATTTAAGGACTCATATGAAAACACACACTGGTGAAAAAGCATATAAATGTGATGTTTGTCAGAAATGTTTTAATCAAAGTAGTATTTTAAATGTTCATATGAGAACACACACTGGTGAAAAACCATTTAAATGTGATGTTTGTCAGAAATATTTTAACCGCAGTAATAGTTTACAGGTTCATATGAGAATACACACTGGTGAAAAATCATATAAATGTGATGTTTGTGAGAAAAATTTTAATCGACGTGATAGTTTACGGCTTCATATGAGAACACACACTGGTGAAAAACCATATAAATGTGATGTTTGTCAGAAATATTTTAACCGCAGTAATAATTTACGGGTCCATATGAGAACACACACTGGTGAAAAATCATATAAATGTGGCATTTGTGAGAAATGTTTTAATCATAGTAGTAGTTTAAATATTCATATGAGAACACACACTGGTGAAAAATCATACAAATGTGACGTTTGTAAGAAATGTTTTAATCAAAGTGGTGTTTTAAATGTTCATATGAGAACACATACAGGTGAAAAATCATATAAATGTGATGTTTGTCAGAAATCTTTTAGCCACAGTGGTAGTTTACCGATTCATATGAGAACACACACTGGTGCAAAACCATATAAATGTGACATTTGTCAGAAATCTTTTAACTGCAGTAATAGTTTACGGGTTCATATGAGAACACACACTGGTGAGAAATCATATGAATGTGCGGCTTGTCAGAAATGTTTTAGCCACAGTAATAGTTTACGAATTCATATGAGAACACACACTGGTGCAAAACCATATAAATGTGACAATTGCCAGAAACATTTTAATAGAAGTGATCGTTTACGGGATCATATGAGAACACACACTGGTGAAAAACCATATAAATGTGACATTTGCAAAAAGAATTTTATGGATAGGAGCAATCTAAATGTTCATATAAGAACACACACTGGTGAAAAACCATATAAATGTGACCTTTGTGAGAAATGCTTTATTGAAAGTGGTGGTTTAAGGACTCACATGAGAACTCACACTGGTGAGAAATCATATGAATGTGCTGCTTGTCAGAAATGTTTTAGCCACAGTAATAGTTTACGAATTCATATGAGAACACACACTGGTGCAAAACCATATAAATGTGACAATTGCCAGAAACATTTTAATAGAAGTGATCGTTTACGGGATCATATGAGAACACACACTGGTGAAAAACCAAATACCTAAATGTGACATTTGCAAAAAGAATTTTATGGATAGGAGCAATCTAAATGTTCATATAAGAACACACACTGGTGAAGAACCATATAAATGTGACCTTTGTGAGAAATGCTTTATTGAAAGTGGTGGTTTAAGGACTCACATGAGAACACACACTGGTGAAAAATCATATAAATGTGACGTTCGTGAGAAATGTTTTAGTTATAGTACTAGTTTACGTAAACATATGAGATTACACATTGGTGAACAACTATATGATTAATTTTTTAGTTGCATCAGCTTTTAAAGGTTCATATGAATAACACACACTGGTGAAACACCATAAAAATGTGAAATATGTGAAAAACTAAACAAAATCAGAGTTTAAGTATTGATATGAGTACACACACTGGTGAGAAATATAAATATATATATATAAGTTTGTGAGAAATGTTTGAATCAAAGTATTAATTTAAGTGCTCAAATGAAAATACATTTATGATAAACCATGTAAATGTGTCATTTGTGAATAGGTTTTTGTAAGTAGTGCCCAACTAAACATTCATAATATGAAAACACTGGTGACAAGCCATTAAGGTCTCCATAGACCGAAGCGATGGCGGTGGCGGTCAGATTTAACCTTAGTGAGTGAGTGAGATCGTGCGTCCCACTTGTTTCCTATGGTTACATCTGACCGCCACCGCCACCGCTTCGGTCTGTGGAGACCTTAACCTTTAAGTAGTCGCACGGCGCCGCAGAGGCGCCAAGCGTTTTTTAAATCGTTGTTACATTTTTAATAATTTTTTTGTCACTAATATCTGTTTATGTATTCCTCAATTGTACTTTTAGGAATACGAATTATATAGTATTATTCATATTTCTCTATTTTACAGTCCGTAAAATGCAATTATGTGCTACTCGGCATGAACGCTATCATTTATGCCCTAGGGCTAAAAATCGACATTCGCAACAAATTTGTTCGCAATGCCATAAAAATATTTGTTCAGAGCATACAATAAAATTGTGCAGTGAATGCTTTGCATCCAATGTTTGATTCGTATTAAAAAAAAAAAAAAACTGTTTTTACAGTCATGTTTTATATACAGATATATATTTTTTATATCTTATAATTTATTTAGTCATTGTTATTCTTTTTAAGATTTAGCTTATATTTCATGAATAAAGCAGTTTAACACATTTTTAAGATTTTAAGTCAAAAATATTGTTATAAAACCCCAATGGTGCCTCCGAGGCGCCATGCGAGTAGTTATGTATACACAGTGCACGCGACTAGTTAAAGGTTAAAGGAATCTTTTATTCAAGAAGTAAAGCTATACAAAAAAACTCAAATGTTTTTGATGTAATAATAAAGTCAAAATGCCCGATTCCGAAGAAAACCCTTTATCATCAACTGCTTTAAGCGACTCCTTTTAAGTTTTACCGAAATATTATTTTATGTTAACCGATGTTTCATGTTAAGCTGTTTTCAATGTGTATATTTTTAATATAGTTCCTTAAGTACATAACAAGTATACAAATGTATAAACGTATTGTAAATTGTATTATAAATATTGAACATTTGAATTTAATCTTTTGACTTATTTGTCAACGCAGCTTCCAGCATTATGCTAATTCAGGGTAGTTTATCAAAGAAGTCATAGATGTGCCAAATTTTATGAAAAAATTTAATTAATTGTGTTGCTACACAGTATTAAATAAATTGAAATAAATTTCTCTAGCCGTTAGTTCTGCATGCGAAATATAGATGAATATAAAATTCACTTAAAAGAGATAACAACTCAAATTCATTAAAAAATCCAAGGATTTACATTCATTTTTGTGTGATCAGTAATTGCATAAAGTATATCAAAATAGATGCTACTATAGTTCTTTTAAAAGTAATAAATAGTTGCAGTTTCCTATTCTTGGCCAGGGCGCCAAAAAAGTTCTGGATCTGGCCCTACCTAGCAACCAGGCATAGGGTTGCCACTTGCCAGATTTTTTGGTCGTCAAACCGGGACAATAAAAAAAAGAGGAATAGATAGAATTCGTTTACTAAGAACAAAAACAAAAAACAATTTGAGAACCCACTTAAAAATCACAATACTGACTATATACAGGGTGTGTATAAATTGGCGGAAGCGCTACACGTGGCGATGTTCTTCGTAAAATTCTAAGTCGAAAATCTTAATACAAAAATGTTGTACCAATGTTGAGGCCATAGGAAGCATGGTACAACATTTTTGTATTAAGATTTTCGACTTGGAATTTTACGAAGAACATCGTCACGTGTAGCGCTTCCGCCAATTTATATACACCCTGTAAGGAATATATAGAACAAAAGTCACAGAAATAATCTCACAAATCTTACATTTTTGCAGAAGGCTTTATTTTCAGTTCAGCCTTTTCTTAATAAAAGGATATTTTTCGCTATATTTGTCGGAAAATTTGCTCTTCTTTTTCGGCATTTTGGACAGGCCGAGAGTCCTGCGAGTTGTGAGGTGTGATCATATCATAGGGTGTGATCATGGAGCTGGGCGTAAAAATACCGAACAAGGTCGAGACACGCCGAAGGTGGCCGCTACCGGTTTGACAACGCCAAACGTGAAAATCGAGAAAGCGATAAACCGGGATATTTGAACGTCCCGAAAGATCTAGCCGGGACACCGGGACTTGGAACTCAAAATCGGGACACCTGGCAACCCTAACCAGGCAGGATAACCCATCGAATCAATGACATTAGAAACGCCTGTGTAAACTGTATTTAAAAAGAAATTAGACCAACTAATCGGTACGCGACAACTGGGCGACAGGAACTTAAACATTTTTGAACTCTCATAGCACACGATTCTACAAATTTCGATGTACGATATAGTTCTACAAAATGAAGTAAGTATATTTAAACAATATTTACAAAAACAATCCGTAAAATCGTTTGCTAAGATGAGAGTTCAAAAATGTTTAAGTTCCTGTCGCCCAGTTGGCGTCGCCTACTCGCCTAGTTGACCGTGTCCGACTTTTAATTGTTGTACCCAAGGGACACTTGATCTACCAAGCCGCCATGACAGTGTACAGTGCACACCATTTGAAGTTTGCCAATAGCTATCTCAAGTGTTTGGTTAACCCTTAAAGGACTAGTGTTGCCATATGGCAACGCATGTAAACTTGGATAAAATTGCCTGATGTAAATTTCGTTTTGATACTACCTAGTACATGGCGCACCGAATGGTAAACTAAAGCATGAAGAGTCGTTTGTAACTTTTATTTTATAATTTTTTCTTTTGTGTGCTATTTTATACATCTTCAAAATTTGTTCTGTATAGGTGCTTTAGAAATCATGGACTTCAAACTGATGTAAGTATAATATTTTTTTAATAATATGAATACTTAAAATATAGCATATAAAAATGTGTTAAGTAATAATCTAATTAATTACTTTCATACTTAAATCCCAAAAATTTATCCAAAATTTTTCTCTACGGCCTGTCAAATGTTGATGTTGCCATGTGGCAACGCTAGTACCTTTGGTTACCTATTTCGTACGAAACAAACCATTTTTATAGTGCGGTTTAACACTTGATGCTGGATGAATTTTCAACTGAAATAGCTACATTGCCATATACCTTTTACTTTGACAATCTTTTACCAGTTTTACCCTTCTAAAACAACTAAGAGAGCGGGGATATGAAGCTTTTGGAACTATACGAGATAACCGTATACGACGAAATTGTCCCTAAGAAACTAAAAAAAGTATGCAAAAGAAGTCAAGAGGATGTTATAATACTGTTATTGAGAGAGAAAATGGCATTTCTTTGGTCCGCTGGAAAGACAATAATCTAGTTACAGCAGCTTTTACAAACCATGGCGCTCATCCTATAACCAATGTAAAAGGTTTTTCCAGACAATAAAAAAGGTCCCGCGTCCTCACACAATGACAAAATATAATAATGCTGTGGAAGGAACGGATTTCATAAATAAAAATAAATCACGACACCGAATTAACATCAGAGGAAAAAAATGGTGGTGGTCCATATTTTCTTGGCTATAGATGTCACCGTTCAAAATTTATAAAAAGTCAGGTCACAATTGCAGCCAACTTATCTTCAAAAGGGATACTGGAAAAACTTACCCAGCCAAAACTGTAGAAAGACCTTCTACAAGCATTTCATCCAGCTCCCATAGTAGAGTCAGCGATGACATTCGCTATGACAATAATGGCCGTTTACTAACATGGACTAAAGGAAAAAAAATTACGGTGTGCTGGTAAAGACCGTAAATCTATAATGAGAACTATGTGCACTTAGTGCAACGTTTGCTTATGCGTTGATTGATTGCGACGTTCCATTTCATACAAAATGAGAGATTTTTGATATTATCACACTTTGTTATTGCCTTGTGAAAAATTACTATTTTTATTTAATTAGTTAGTGGAAAGGACTAGTGTTGCCATATGGCAACACCGGTTTTTTTAAATGTGGATATGTGTTTTTTTTAAATATGTTACGTTTTTGTGTTATTTACACATAATAAAGAAGAAACATGTAATTGGTTTTGTTTTTTTTTAACAAAAAATAATTTCGTCCTTCATGGGTTAATATTAGTTTGCAAACGACAAATTGTTAACGTACAAACCACAAACGTTATTTATTACACGCCAAAACAATTTTTGTGTAGTAAAAAAATGGAGTCAACTTTGAAAACCACAGATTACTATAAATCTGAAGGACCAATACAACTTAAAGTGTGCGTAGGAGAAGCAAAAGGAGAAACAATGAAGTCGGAGCCAGAAGAATGTAATTTACAAATTAATTTAATAAATCGCGAATATGGACATTCAGCTAGTAACAATTTTCAACTCAAAGAAGAGTTTTCAAACGCTGAAATTAAAGATGTAGATGAGATTGAAAAAATAGAAATAAAAGAAGAACCATTAGAATATTATAACTATCTACAAAACCTTACGAATGACATTATTACGGATGTGAATAGACATTCAGCTTGCAACATTTTTCAACTAAAAGAAGAGTTTTCAAACGCTGAAATTAAAAATGTAGATGAGAATGAAGAAATAGAAATAAAAGAAGAACCATTAGAATATTATGACTACCTACAAAACCTTACGAATAATATTATTACGGATGTTGATAACAATGAAAACAGAGTTAATAGAGCAACAGAAATGATTGTTGAAAGTGCAGAAAGAAAATACTTAAATAAATTAGATTCTATACTAGAAGACAGTATTATAATTATAAATGATATTAATGATCTCAAAATCATGTCAAATGTATTAACCTTAGGTAGGTTTGTTTTTAAAGCGCACGGTATTAATTATTTATTATTTTACATTAGTAGGCTTTGAAAATGATACAAAATGGTAAAAGATTTAAAAAAATTACTTAGGTTACAATGGTAAACACAAAACTACTGAAATACATTTTTTACAGTTTTTTCATTTTCAAAGCCTACTAATGTAAAATAATTACCGTATGCTTTTAAAACAAAATTGTTTTTTTGCGATTTTCTTAAAAAAATTGTTATGTAAGGGTATAAAAGTGTTAGTGCGTTGAAAAGAGAAAGACAATGTCTTTCAAACCGTATAAAAAAATATGAATGGTAGTTTGGTGCCATTAAAAAAAAACAAATATGGTGCCGTAAGTCCTAAAAAAAACAAAAGAAAACGAAATTTGACATGACAATATTTTGGGAAATACTGTATCAAACAACTTTTATTTGAAACTTTTTTTGATAATGCTTTCCAATAACAAAATAAGTGGGGGTGTCATAAATGATGCTTCATCCTGTATAACAAAATAAACATGCAAGAGAATAATCCGTTGGTATACTCTTCTACAAAAAATTTATCAGCGTTTGGATATTATTAATAAATAAAATATCTACATTCTACACCATGCAAATACTTAAGTTCACAAAAAGAAACATTAGGTACTACACATTATTAAGATTTCAAACAAAAAAAAAAAAATTTGTGAAATATACCTACCATATAAAAAATACAAACATGCACGATTTTTCGATGTCTGGTGTAGGGTGTAGGCTCATTTTTTATTTTTTTTTGGGTTGGTTTATATTTGAAGAAACTGCTATAACTTTTAATCATATATCTAATAAACATATATCGCGCATTCCCTATCTTCACAATGAGTGGAAAGTGAAGCCGATGGGTTGTTCTTTTCAATTTTTCGATTGTAATAGATTAGGGAAGAAAACTGTAATAGATTCCTTCAAAATGTAATAGATTTTTTTTTTCACTATACAAATGGCACAATCTACATGAAATGCATGAATAGTACGTTCCAGGTCTGTTGCCGTCAGAGTACGCATAGAATTTTTGCATTTACTAGCCGTTTAAATAAAAGTTATGACAATTATTGCAAAAAAGAACTAATAATTAAAAGCGCCACCTATTGATAAAGTCATAAACTAACTCTAGGTACATTCAAATATGGTTTTACTGTGACGAAAAGAGCGCTAAAATGCAAATTTCAAATTTTCTTATACGTAAAATTGCTCTTTAGGAGACGGACATGGTTGAAAAATCGAAAACTGTAAATGTAATAGATTTGCTGCTTTTGTAATAGCGTAATAGTTCCATGCTTATTGTAATAGATCTATTACAATTGTAATAGCAGGAACAACCCTGAGCCGATCGAATGAAATGGAAATATGTACCCCTCTTTCTAAGGTGTACTTTTTACAGTTGGCAGCAAACATAAAAAATCAAATAAAACTCGGATTACTAACAGAGCCTGCATGAAAATTGTTGAGGTCATGTTATATGTTATGAAACGTGATTTTTGTAAATTAAGCGTGCAGACACCGATGTTTAACAACCGAGGCGAATTTGCGAATTAGGAAAAGCCTTAGAACAGGTTTTTGAATATTAATTGTAGTTTTTATAAATCGTAGATCAACGTCAAATGTCATATTTTTAAACTGTCAAAAATTAGGTGAACATTACGCGCGCTTCTCACGTTGTCCAATCCGATGTATATTAGCTGTCAATGGTCCAATCACAGTATAGAGATCATACAGTAGGCCGTAGGGACAGCTGCCGTCGGCACTTTTGAAGTTTGTTGTTTAAGTTTTCATCCAATATGGCCGTCTATTGGTGATATTTAATATTATAGTTAGTAGATGGCGTTAGTTAAAAATTGGCGCAAATTGATATAAAAGTTCAAATGGCAGATGTAAAAAGCAAGTATTTTAAATTGTTAAGTTAAAATAACACTAACAACTTTTTTTTTATATTAATAAATTATATTTTTTAGAAAATCTATTACATAACCGCACTTTATAATCTAAATTCTGTCAAAATAGCGATCATATTGTTACCGGTTAGGGGCAACGAATGTTGTTTACATTACTATTTGATTTTTAAATCAAATATTCCCGTTATTAAAACTATTTCACTAAAATTTAAAGATCTGACATTGACACTAGTTTATTAATATCTGTCACGGTGTTTGCACTCTTATGGGCAGAATCGAATACTTGTTTCATTGAAAATAGTTGAACCCCAAGCCGTGTAGGTGGCGTGTATGTTGCGTTCATTACTAACTTCATTTATAATCCAACAGACATACACGCCACCTACACGGCTTGGGGTTCATTCATTATACGCTGCGTAGCGGATTATGAATGAAGGTTTCCATAGTTGCGTACCCTTTATCTATGGTTACCCCCGTTTGGCTATAAAAAGTCAAAATAAAAATATAAATATTTTGAAATGTCATAATCATAGATAAAGAAAATATATCATAATTTTGAACGAACTGACAAATTTTCCTCAGTTCAGCCCGTTCAATATTTTAAATTGTTTTTGTGTTATAATAATAAGTTACAAGTGCAGAGCAGGAATATAATTTTGAGATAGTGAACAATTTTGACTACCTGGGGGTAACATTAACAGAAATGAAGAAAAGGAAGAAATAAATAAGGGAATAGCCAAAGGAAGTAAAAGTGCCGGAGTGTTAGCAATAATGCTGAAATCAAAAAAAGTATCACTTACACGCAAAATGTAGAGTGTATCGAACAGCTATCAGACCGACTGTCCTCTATGTTTGTGAGACGTAGATTCGTAATAGAAATATGGAAAACAAACTAGAAATATGGGAGAGGAAGATACTTAGAAGAATATATGGGGGAATCAAGAAGGGAGATATATGGAGAAGACGGTCAAAGAAAGTAATTTTGGAAATATATGGACAAAGTAATATAAAAACTGTGGCAAAAATCCAAGGATTACAATGGCTTGGATATATCACCAGATTACCAGAAGGAAGAGTAACAAAACTAGTGCTAGATAGTGAAGCGTACTCAAAAAGAAGGAGACGACTACGAAAGAAATATATGGAAGTAGTAAAAAAAGATCTTGACGAACTCCGGGTCCGAGATTGTTACAAAATATAACATCAAAATATTTAAATATGTAACATAACTTTTAAATAATCATTTTAAAAGTAATAAACAAAGTCATAAAATTTGAATAAGAATAGAAGTAATATATATTTTTAGTGGTAATAGGTGAAATAGAAATTACTTTTCCTTACCCTTTGATTATGCCATTGTTTCGTAAATGGGAAGTATAAATTTAATGATTTTCTGTTACGAATTATAGAAAAAAAGTTGGAACACACATTCTCTACAAAAAAGTAACGACCCGAATACCACAATTTTTTGTACATACAGTTTTTGTTGTCTAATTTAAGTAACAATATAATTTGAAAAGTAATTCAATTTAAAACTATAAATATAAATTCAGTTTTATTTATTAAAAACTTATAATCATACAGACGAAAGTTCACATGACTAATTCATTTTTCGGGACACCGGGACAGTACTTAAAACCGGGATGGATGGCACCCCAACAAAAGTTTACAACAAAATAATTACTTGTTTAGAAATAGACCTTTGGTTATATTTATTTATATAAATATTTTGTATTTCATATAAATAAACATTTTTCATTTTAAAATGCATCTTAATCCTTTTATTCTATCCATAAATAATAAGTATAAATTTTGAATTCCTATAATTTAGTTATATCCGGTCGTCTTTACAGATTACTGTAAATTCTATGACAAGCGTGCAAATTTAGGTGAACCCCAAGCCGCTCAGATGGCGCAATTTAGTTCAAAAGCATTGTATGGGAGTGTAGTATCTATTTTCTCTCTTATCTATGATATCTGTTTATCGACTGACTGACCGTAGTTTGGATCTCATAACCATCTCCACGGTAACACCCCTCCGGTGTAGAGATCCAAACTGCAGGTCAGCCGCCTTTAAAATTTACTGTAATTAATATGTTGTAAAATAAAAGTACATATTGATTTTGGTGGCCTGCTGATGGAGCTAAAGTAGTACTCGGTCTTGGTGGTGGAATCGAGCGGCTGGAGGCAGAGTTGGTTCAGATGGCAAGGTTAAATATCACGGAGCGCAGTGGTAAGGACCGGGCGAGGAGCACGTCCTTGGCTCGGTGTGATTGACGTCAGGCGTGGTTGTTGCTCCAATGGCCTCTCTTGTAGAAGCGGCAGACAGGTCGTTGGAAGCGTGTTGGAAGTGGCTCCATGGACTCGACGATGACGACGGTTGATCCTCAGGGTTGACTGGACAGCGGTTGCGAGATGTCGGAGTAGTGGTTGTTGTCGTTCGCCAGTGGACAGGAACAGGACGTCTTGGTGCTGGATGTTGCAATTACTATTCGATGGAACAAAAGTCGATAAAACTTGTCCTCGTCGGGACTGGTTAATGATGATGTCGCGTCGATGGAACTTCTCTTGAGAGATTAAGTTGCAGCTGCTTGCTTGTAAATAGATGTAGTCGAAGGTGTGCTGCAGGATGTAGCGGATGTAGTTAAGCGATTTGAAGGAGTAGGATGTAGTTTTGAAAAGGAAAGGTTCGAAAGGTGATGAGAGTTGTTTGATGTAGTCGGCGGTTGCTACTCGGTGATGGGAAGTAGCAGGACATCGCTATTGAAGGATATAACGAAGGTTAGGCAGGACGGCGATGACGAATGCTTGGTTTCCACTGAAAGTAATGTGGATGATGGCGGCGATGCTGTGGTGACCGTTCTTCAGTCAATGGCTTCTCACGGAGCGCGACGAATGTGTGTGGCAATGGGGCGCACACGAGAGTTGGCTCGGCGTGACGGAAGACGGCTTGTGGACTGAAGTGGAACGTGCCCGACGATGGATGTCGTTTACGTACGTTAGGCTTCCCTGGGGATGAAGTGGATGATGATGATGCATGACGTCGTGGGTGTTCGGCAGTCGAAGGCTTCTCACGGAGCGCGGCGATTGTGTGGCAATGGGGCGCACACGGTGCCTTGGCGTGTAGAAGGCGGCTTGCGGACTGGAACACACTGGCTTCCTTACGGCTCGCAGGGCGGCTACGTTGTTGTCGGCCGGCTGACTCGACTGTAGGCCTGGAGGCGGTGAGGTCGCAGTGGTGAAGATTGAACGATGGATTCTCCCCGGGGTAGGAGCGTTGATGTTATCCTGCCAGAAAACTGGGCTGGTGAAGCACTGTTGCCGATGTGGGCCGTCGTCTTAAAGTGACGGCGATGATGTCCGTTGGATGAAGTAAGTGAATGGAGTTAAGTGATGAATGGGCGCCACTGGAGGTTTGCCCTCCTCCAGGAGCGTTGATGATGTCTGTTTTATGTTATGCTTTATTCGCTGAACTATGATACATGTCGGCCATGCTGCCAACTGCTTGATACTAAATATTACTACATATACAACATCTTTCCCTCTTTATAATGAATCCCCCCCATTATAAACATACTTATAAAACTCTTAGTCTTTGTAACGAATCGGTGTTTTCACAACTCTTCCTTTGGCTGTCATTCTTGGTTGTGGGTTTTCTGCTTTCTCCTCTTCTTTCGCTTGATCCACTTCTATGCTCTCGTTTCTGTTTTCTTCCTTTGCTTGCTCTTCCTCGTTGTTTCGTTTCATATGACTGTTTCTAAGATGTTCACGACTTCTTCGATAAGTATTTTGTTCATCTGTGGTTACTTCATATGATCTTGAACTTAATTTTGCAGTAACCGTAGCTGGCTTCCAAATTTCTTCAGCTTGCAAGGGTTTCATTCTTACTTCTTCTCCTATGTCCAAATCTGGTAACATTCTAGTACTTCTATCGTATACTTGTTTGTATTTCTTTTTCTTTTCTGTTAGTTTTTCTTTGGTATTATATGTAACTTGTGGTTCTAATAATTTTGTCGCAATTGGTATAACAGTTCGTGTTCTTCTTGACATCAAACGTTGTACTGGACTTGTACCCATTTGTTTTGTTGGTGTATTTCTCCAATCTAAAACAGCTAACCACATATCACTTCCTTCTCTTTTGGTCTTTTTTACTAGTTTCTTTGCTATTTTAACTGCTGACTCTACTTTACCGTTTGCTTTACTGTGATATGGTGATGTTGTTGAATGTATTATTTCCCAATCTCTAGTAAATTTTTTGAATGAATTGCTTGTGAATTGCCTTCCATTGTCTGTTATTACAACATCTGGTATTCCATGTCGGCTAAAGTTTCTCTTTGTATGCTCTATTATGGTTTCCGCTGTTGTATTTTCTAGCAGATCTATTTCCCAAAAATCTGAATAATAGTCTACTGTGATCATATAGTCCTTTCCTTTATATTCCATTAGATCAATTGCTATTCTTTGCCATGGTAAATCTGGCACTTTATGCGTTTGCATTGGCATTTTATTTTGTAAGTTGTTAAATTCCTGGCATATTTTGCATACTTTAATTTCGTCCTTTATTTCACTCGACATGTGCCTCCAGTAAAGGGTTTCTCTTGCCTTTCTTAAACTTGCTTCTATCCCTTGGTGGCTCATGTGTAATCTTTTTAATAGTTCTTTTCTTAGGCTTGCTGGTATTACTAGTCTGCTGCCTCTAAAAATCACTCCATTTTGTATTGTTAGTTCGTCTCTATGATTCCAGTATTCTCTCACATTTATTGGTACCATATCCTTGTTGTTAGGCCATCCAGTTATTATAATCTTCGCTAGTATTTGTAAGTTCTCATCCTTTCTTGTTTCCTCTTTGACTTGTTGTAATCTGTGATCTGTTACATTTAAGTCCTTCGTCATGTCAATTCTTTCAATCATTTCATACAATAGTTCTTCTTGTATTTCGTATATTTCTAATTCTTTTTCTTTTTTATTTGTCATTGTATCTGTGTTTTCATTCACGGCTCTGGACAGTAAGTCAGCTATTACCATTTCTTTGCCTCTTTTGTAATGGACTTCAATATTATATTTTTGCAATCCTATAAGCATTCTTTGCAGTCTTTTTGGTGCTTGTAATAGTGATTTTTTACAAATTGTTATTAAGGGTTGATGATCTGTGTCTACATGTATTGATTTTTTACCTATAATGTATTGTTCAAATCTACGGCATCCAAATAGTATCGCTAAGCATTCCTTTTCTATTTGTGCGTAATTTCTTTCCGTTGGTGTAAGTATTCTTGAAGCAAATGCAACTGGTCGTTCGTTTTGAAGTAACACCGCACCTAGTCCATATTCGCTTGCATCACATTGTAATTTAACATCTTCTTTTACATTATAATATTTCAGTACTGGTGTTTTTGTAACTAATTTCTTGATATTTTCGTAAGCCTCTTCATGATTGCTTTGCCATTTCCATATCACATCTTGTCTTGTCAGGTGTCTTAATGGTTCACTAATGTCTGCTAATTTAGGTAAAAATTTTGCTAAGTAATTGTCAAATCCTAAATATCTCTGTACTTCTTTTTTATCTTTTGGTCTTGACATGTTTAAAACAGCTTTAATCTTTTCATCATCTGGTTTTACTCCTTTATCTGTTAATATATGTCCTAAGTATTTCACTTGATTTGCTTTAAATTTAATTTTTTCTTTATTTAATTTCAAATTAATTTGTCTAGCTCTTTCTAACAATTCCTTTAAATTTTTATCATGATCTTTTTCTGCTTCTTTGTTGTTATTACCTCTACCATACACTAATATATCATCTGCTATCACTTCTACTCCTGGCAATCCTTCCAATAATTCATGTAATCTTCTTTGAAATTCTTCAGGAGCTGGTGCTATTCCAAAAGGTAACCTCTTCCAACAGTATCTTCCAAAAGGTGTCCAGAATGTTGTTAACTTTCTACTCTCTCTCTCCAACTTCACTTGCCAAAATCCCTCTTTTGCATCTAGCACTGTAAAAACTTTTGCTTGATTTAAGTTTGGTAAAATTTCTTCAATAGTTGGTAACTGATAGTTTGACCTTTTCAGTGCTTTGTTTAAATGTTTGGGATCTATACATATCCTTAATTTATTGTTCCTATTGACTACTACCATGTTGCTGATCCAATCTGTTGATTTGCTGATTTTTTGAATTATTCCTCTTTTTTCCATATCTTCTAGTTTCTTTTTCACGTTTTCTCTTATGGGTACTGGTAATCTTCTGGGCTGGCTTTTAATTGGTTTTACATTTGTATCTATTTCTAATTTGTAGAGTCCTGGTAAACATCCTAATCCTTCAAATACGTCACCATAATTCTTCAACATAGCTTCTCTGTCTATATCTTTAATTTCTTCAACCTTGCACAAATTAGTATTTACTTCTATGAGCTTCATTTCTTCACACATTGCCGCTGATATCAAGGGTTTTTGTGTTCCTTTTACTACTTGAAATTCTGCTCTGCAACTCACCCCATTTGTCTGGCAATCGAAATACATCCATCCCAAAGGTTTAATCACCTGTCCTCCATAACATTTCAAAACCGTTCTTGACTCTCTTAATTCTTGTTTATTTTGGTTTGCTATATTGCAATAGTCACTCCAGTTTATTATATTGCATGTCGCTCCTGTGTCCAACTGGCACTTTAATATTTGTTTCTTATTACCATTGCTAAACAAAATATTTGTAAACCATTGTTTTTTTTGTCTTTGATCACTTAATAACAGCACTTCAGAATATTCTGTGTCCGTACTTTCCTCACTATTATCTGATGCTTCATCGCTATCCTGCACGAGATGAATTTTCTTTTTATATGTTTTACATACTGTTTCGTTGTGATTCATTTTCTTACATTTTCTACATCTTTCGCCATATGCTGGACATGATTGTTTCTCTGGTCTGTGTTTCGTTCCACAATATTTGCATTTAATCAACGGTTGTTTTTCTTTCTTACTGTTTTGATTTCTTCTGTATTCTTTACTCACGCATTTATTAGCTTCTTCTTCTTCTGTATTGTTTGCATTTGTTATTTTTTTCAATTGTTTATCTGTCTGCTCACTTATTCTACACATATCTATTGCTTTCTCTAGCGTTAGATTTGCATCCACTAATAAATTTTTTCTAGTTGCGTTATTTCTGATTCCCAATACTAATCTGTCTCTAACTAGTTCTTGTTCCAATACTCCATAACTACATTTTCTCGTAGCCTCTCTTAATCTATTAATGTACAATTCACATGGTTCCTCTATTTCCTGTACCATTGAATTAAATACATAGCGTTCATAGATCACATTCACTCTTTGTGTAAAATGTTCTTCTAGTTTATCTAATATTGTCTTTGGGCATTTCTTTTCTTCTCTTGTTAATGCCAAGTTACTGTAAATTTTATAGCAATCATGTCCTATTAATGTTAACAATGTTGCTACCTGTATTGTTGCTTCTTTTTCATTCAGTTCTAATGCTGTTACATAGTTCTCATAACTTGTTCTAAAGTATTTCCAATTTTCGGCTTCGTCGCCTTTGATCTCCATTGGTTTTGGTGTCGGTAAATTTAAAGACATCTTTATTTCGTATTTTCAATGCCCGCTTTTTTATTTACACTTAACCACACTTTTCGCTTCCGGCTTTTGTTCGCTCACAAATTTTATGCTTAACTTTTCTAGTTTTTAATAAAATTAGGAATTAACCGCACATTTCTTCTTTAGGCTCTAGTTCGCTCACAAATTTTATGCTTAACTGTTCTAGTTTTTTAATAAAATTGGGAGTTAACCGCTGTCACCATGTTTTATGTTATGCTTTATTCGCTGAACTATGATACATGTCGGCCATGCTGCCAACTGCTTGATACTAAATATTACTACATATACAACAATGTCGGCGGCTAGCTGGACTGAGCAGGGCGGGTTCTCCCAAACGTCCATTTAGGAAAGGTCCCACGTTGGAGGCGTCAAATTGTTACCGGTTAGGGGCAACGAATGTTGTTTACATTACTATTTGATTTTTAAATCAAATATTCCCGTTATTAAAACTATTTCACTAAAATTTAAAGATCTGACATTGACACTAGTTTATTAATATCTGTTGCGACTGACTGACCGTAGTTTGGATCTCATAACCATCTCCACGGTAACAATATGATACGTCAAATGATTTAAAATCGTCGCGCCATCCCTCGGCTATTTATAGAAGTACTACCAATTTTGTGCATGCGCAATGAAAATGTGAACATAAAAAAAAGGTAAGCTGTCCCTACTGTACATTGAATAAAAAGATAAAGGAAGGAGCTTTTAATACTATACTGCAGCGTTTGAGCGGCGACGGAAATGACGACATAAATGGCCTCAGATGGCGGCCGGTTTTGACAAGTCAAACAGTCAAGAAATGTAGTGTTTTGTGTGCTACAATGGTTAGCTGCAGATCTTGTAGTCTTACTAGGTCAAAAAATGTAGAAGATTAAAAGATTACGTTTCATAGGTAAGTAGGCATTAATATTTTGTAGTGTTATCATGTATTGAAAATTTGATGTGGTCTGTCAAAATGGTATGTCATATCAGTGGCGTGCATTTGTGTACAGCATATTTTTTAACTTTGGAACTAAACAATCGAAATATTGAAATATGCTGTCGTTTTTTTAATTCCCTCAACCACAAAACAAGAAATAAATAAGTAAATAACAGGCTCAATTCAAAACAAAGCAAATATTTACATTAATCAACACATTGTTTAAAAATGTTAGATACGCCACTGAGAAGCGGAAACATGCATCCGCCATATTGAGAGGCTAACCTGGACGCCTTAGTATAGCTATAACGCTCCTTCCTTAATCTTTTTATTCAATGCTACTGTATGATCTCTATACTGTGGTCCAATCGCCGCATAAAAAAGAGAGGATGTATATCTGTACCGTTGACTATGTTAGACAAAATTTGAACCACTATAGCAATATTATGTTTATTAGATATAATGCATCTAATACTATTTCACTTGTAACTAGTTTAAAATGGAGTTTCGCCGCCATGGGAGAGTAAACACCATGTTCTGTGGTGAACACCCCATAACATATACGTGCGGAAGAACGAACTTTATTCGCGAATTCGCGATTTTTTTTAATAACCTAACCGGCTGCGTAAATAACTTTTTTTAAATTAATAACTAATGAAAATAAAGATTATGGGTTATTTAAATTTTAAAAAAGGCTTTTACCAACCTTTGTCATATTTATCATTTGATGTGTTGTGAACCTAGCACTCATAATCAACACGAAAATATTCAAGGTACACTTGATCTACCAAGCAGCCATGACAGTGCACAGTGCACACCATTTGAAGTTTACCAATACCTATCTCAAATGTTTGGTTAATATTAGTATGCAAACGACAAATTGTTAACGTACAAACCACAAACGTTATTTATTACACGCCAAAGCAATTTTTGTGTAGAAAAAAAATGGAGTCAACTTTGAATACCTCAGATTACTTTAAATCTGAAGGACCAATACAACTTAAAGTGTGCGTAGGAGAAGCTAAAGGAGAAACAATAAAGTCGGAGCCAAAAGAATGTAATTTACAAATTAATATAATAAATCACGAATATGAACATTCAGCTAGTAACATTTTTCAACTAAAAGAAGAGTTTTCAAACACTGAAATTAAAGCTGTAGATGAGATTGGAAAAATAGAAATAAAAGAAGAACCATTAGAATATTATGACTATATACAAAACCTTACGAATGACATTATTACGGATGTGAATAGACATTCAGCTTGCAACATTTTTCAACTAAAAGAAGAGTTTTCAAACGCTGAAATTAAAGATGTAGATGAGATTGAAAAAATAGAAATAAAAGAAGAACCATTAGAATATTATGACTATCTACAAAACCTTACAAATGATATTATTACGGATGTTGATAACAATGAAAACAGAGAGAGAACAACAGAAATGATAGATGAAATTGCAGAAACAAAATACTTAGGTAATCATATGAGGACACACATTGGTGTAGAATCATACAAATGTGTTATTTGTCAGAAACATTTTAATCGAAGTGATAATTTAAGGACTCGTATGAGAACACACACTGGTGAAAAGCCATATGAATGTGACATTTGTGAGAAATGTTTTAATCGAAGAGGTAATTTAAGTGCTCATATGAGAAAACACACTGGTGCAAAACCATATAAATGTGATGTTTGTCAGAAATGTTTTAATCAAAGTAGTATTTTAAATGTTCATATGAGAACACATACTGGTGAAAAACCATATAAATGTGATGTTTGTCAGAAATGTTTTATTCAAAGTAGTCATTTAAATGTTCATATGAATACACACACTGATGGAAAACCATATAAATGTGATGTTTGTCAGAAATGTTTTATTCAAACTAGTCATTTAAATGTTCATATGAATACACACACTGGTGAAAAACCATATAAATGTGATGTTTGTCAGAAATATTTTAACCGCAGAAATAGTTTACGGGTTCATATGAGAACACACACTGGTGAGAAATCATTTGAATGTGCGGCTTGTCAGAAATGTTTTAGCCACAGTAATAGTTTACGAATTCATATGAGAACACACACTGGTGAAAAACCATATAAATGTGACAATTGCCAGAAACATTTTAATAGAAGTGATCGTTTACGGGATCATATGAGAACACACACTGGTGAAAAACCATATAAATGTGACATTTGCAAAAAGAATTTTATGGATAGGAGCAATCTAAATGTTCATATAAGAACACACACTGGAAAAACCATTTAAATGTGACCTTTATTGAAAGTGGTGGTTTAAGGACTCGCATGAGAACACACACTGGTGAAAAACCATATAAATGTGACAATTGCCAGAAACATTTTAATAGAAGTGATCGTTTACGGGATCATATGAGAACACACACTGGTGAAAAACCATATAAATGTGACGTTCGTGAGAAATGTTTTAGTTATAGTACTAGTTTACATAAACATATGAGATTACACATTGGTGAACAACTATATGATTAATTTTTTAGTTGCATCAGCTTTTAAAGGTTCATATGAATAACACACACTGGTGAAAAACCACAAAGATGTGACATATGTGAAAAACTATTTAAACAAAATCAGAGTTTAAGTATTGATATGAGAACACACACTGGTGAAAAACCATATAAATGTGACCTTTGTGAGAAATGCTTTATTGAAAGTGGTGGTTTAAGGACTCACATGAGAACACACACTGGTGAAAAATCATATAAATGTGACGTTCGTGAGAAATGTTTTAGTTATAGTACTAGTTTACATAAACATATGAGATTACACATTGGTGAACAACTATATGATTTATTTTTTAGTTGCATCAGCTTTTAAAGGTTCATATGAATAACACACACTGGTGAAACACCACAAAGATGTGACATATGTGAAAAACTATTTAAACAAAATCAGAGTTTAAGTATTGATATGAGAACACACACTGGTGAGAAATATAAATATAAATGTAACGTTTGTGAGAAATGTTTGAATCAAAGTATTAATTTAAGATTTAAGTGCTCAAATGAAAATACATTTTTAATAAATCATGTAAATGTGTCATTTGTGAATAGGTTTTTGTAAGTAGTGCCCAACTAAACATTCATATGAAAACACTGGTGACAAGCCATAAAGGAATCTTTTATTCAAGAAGTAAATCTGTACAAAAAAAACTCATAAATGTTTTTGAGGTAATAATAAAGTCAAAATGCCCGATTCCGAAGAAAACCCTTTATCATCAACTGCTTTAAGCGACTCCTTTTAAGTTTTACCGAAATATTATTTTATGTTAACCGATGTTTCATGTTAAGCTGTTTTCAATGTGTATATTTTCAATATAGTTCCTTAAGTACATAACAAGTATACAAATGTATAAACGTATTGTAAATTGTATTATAAATATTGAACATTTGAATTTAATCTTTTGTACTTATTTGTCAACGCAGCTTCCAGCATTATGCTAATTCAGGGTAGTTTATCAAAGAAGTCATAGATGTGCCAAATTTTTTGAAAAAAATTAATTAATTGTGTTACTACACAGTATTAAATAAATTGAAATAAATTTCTCTAGCCGTTAGTTCTGCATGCGAAATATAGATGAATATAAAATTCACTTAAAAGAGATAACAACTCAAATTCATTAAAAAATCCAAGGATTTACATTCATTTTTGTGTGATCAGTAATTGCATAAAGTATATCAAAATAGATGCTACTACTATAGTTCTTTTAAAAGTAATAAATAGTTGCAGTTTCCTATTCTTGGCCAGGGCGCCAAAAGAGTTGAGAATACCTGGGATCTGGCCCTACCTAGCAACCAGGCAGGATAACCCATCGAATCAATGACATTAGGAACGCCTGTGTAAACTGTATTTGAAAAGCAATTAGACAACTAATCGGTACGCTTCAACAGGGCGACGTGCCAACTGGGCGACAGGAACTTAAACATTTTTTAACTCTCATCTTAGCACACGATTCTACAAATTTCGATGTACGATATAGTTCTACAAAATGAAGTAAGTATATTTAAACAATATTTACAAAAACAATCCGTGAAATCGTGTGCTAAGATGAGAGTTCAAAAATGTTTAAGTTCCTGTCGCCCAGTTGGCGTCGCCTACTCGCCTAGTTGACCGTGTCCGACTTTTAATTGTTGTACGAAGGGACACTTGATCTACCAAGCCGCCATGACAGTGTACAGTGCACACCATTTGAAGTTTGCCAATACCAATACCTATCTCAAGTGTGGTTAATATTAGTATGCAAACGACAAATTGTTAACGTATAAACCACAAACGTTATTTATTACACGCCAAAGCAATTTTTGTGTAGTAAAAAATTGGAGTCAACTTTGAATACCTCGGATTACTATAAATCTGAAGGACCGATACAACTTAAAGTGTGCGTAGGAGAAGCAAAAGGAGAAACAAAGAAGTCGGAGCCAGAAGAATGTAATTTACAAATGAACTTAATAAATCGCGAATATGAACATTCAGCTAGTAACATTTTTAAACTAAAAGAAGAGTTTTCAAACGCTGAAATTAAAGCTGTAGATGAGATTGAAAAAATAGAAATAAAAGAAGAACCATTAGAATATTATGACTATCTACAAAATATGTATGGTAGTTTGGTGCCATTAAAAAAAACAAATATGGTGCCGTAAGTCCTAAAAAAAAACAAAAGAAAACGAAATTTGACATGACAATATTTTGGGAAATACTGTTTCAAACAACTTTTATTTGAAACTTTTTTTGATAATGCTTTCCAATAACAAAATAAGTGTCATAAATGATGCCTCATCCTGTATAACAAAATATACATGCAAGAGAATAATCCGTTTGTATACTCTTCTACAAAAAATTTATCAGCGTTTGGATATTATTAATAAATAAAATATCTACATTCTACACCATGCAAATACTTTGTGAACCTAGCACTCATAATCAACACGAAAATATCCAAGGTACACTTGATCTACCAAGCAGCCATGACAGTGCACAGTGCACACCATTTGAAGTTTACCAATACCTATCTCAAATGTTTGGTTAATATTAGTATGCAAACGACAAATTGTTAACGTACAAAGCACAAACGGTATTTATTACACGCGAAAGCAATTTTTGTGTAGTAAAAAAATGGAGTCAACTTTGAATACCTCAGATTACTATAAATCTGAAGGACTGATGATACAACTTAAAGTGTGCGTAGGAGAAGCAAAAGGAGAAACAATAAAGTCGGAGCCAGAAGAATGTAATTTACAAATGAATTTAATAAATCACGAATATGGACATTCAGCTAGTAACATTTTTCAACTAAAAGAAGAGTTTTCAAACGCTGAAATTAAAGCTGTAGATGAGATTGAAAAAATAGTAGAAATAAAAGAAGAACCATTAGAATATTATGACTATCTACAAAACCTTACGAATGACATTATTACGGATGTGAATAGACATTCAGCTTGCAACATTTTTCAACTAAAAGAAGAGTTTTCAAACGCTGACATAAAAAATGTAGATGAGAATCAAGAAATAGAAATAAAACAAGAACCATTAGAATATTATGACTATCTACAAAACCTTACGAATGATATTATTACGAATGTTGATAACAATGAAAACAGAGTTAAGAGGGCAACAGAATTGATAGACGAAAGTGCAGAAAGAAAATACTTGGGTAAATTAGATTCTATACTAGAAGACAGTATTATAATTATAAATGAAATTAATGACCTCAGTATCATATCAGATGTATCAACTTCAGGTACAGCATGCGATTTGGAATTAAAACAAACAAAAATTATAGAGACAAAAGGTGTAAGCAACGATAAAAAATTAAATGAAGTGGAAGATTTAAAAAGGCAGGTGAGAAGAAAGGAAAACAAAATATATATTTGTACAATTTGTAATAAACATATTAAATGTAAGTCAAACCGAAATGTTAATATGAGAAGACATGCTAGTGAAAAACCATGCGACATCTGTGAGAAATGTTATGGAGGCAGAGGCGATCATATGAGTATACACACTAGTGTAAAATCATATAAATGTGATGTTTGTCAGAAACATTTTAATCGAAGTGATACTTTACGGGTTCATATGAAAACACACACTGGTGAAAAACCATATAAATGTGACATTTGTGAGAAACGTTTTAATCGAAGCGATAGTTTAAGGATTCATATGAGAACACACACTGGTGAAAAATCATATAAATGTGATGTTTGTCAGAAATGTTTTATTCAAAGTGGTCATTTATATGTTCATATGAGTACACACACTAGTGTAAAATCATATAAATGTGATGTCTGTCAGAAACATTTTAATCGAAGTGATAGTTTACGGGTTCATATGAAAACACACACTGGTGAAAAACCATATAAATGTGACATTTGTCAGAAACGTTTTAATCGAAGTGCTAATTTAAGGATTCATATGAGAACACACACTGGTGAAAAATCATATAAATGTGATGTTTGTCAGAAATGTTTTAATCAAAGTAGTATTTTAAATGTTCATATTAGAACACACACTGGTGTGAAACCATATAAATGTGATGTTTGTCAGAAATGTTTTAATCAAAGTAGTATTTTAAATGTTCATATGAGAACACACACTGGTGTGAAACCATATAAATGTGATGTTTGTCAGAAATGTTTTAATCAAAGTAGTTCTTTAAATGATCATATGAGAACACACACTGGTGTGAAACCATATAAATGTGATGTTTGTCAGAAATGTTTTAATCAAAGAAGTTCTTTAAATGATCATATGAGAACACACACTGGTGAAAAACCATATAAATGTGATGTTTGTCAGAAATATTTTAACCACAGTAGTAGTTTACGGGTTCATATGAGAACACACACTGGTGAAAAATCATATAAATGTGATGTTTGTGAGAAACATTTTAATCGAAGTGATAGTTTACAGCTGCATATGAGAACACACACTGGTGAAAAATCATCTAAATGTGATGTTTTAATGAAAGTAGTATTTTAAATGTTCATATGAGAACACACACTGGTGTGAAATCATATAAATGTGATGTTTGTGCGAAAGATTTTAATCGAAGTGATAGTTTACGGCTTCATATGAGAACACACACTGGTGAAAAACCATATAAATGTGATGTTTGTCAGAAATGTTTTAATCAAAGTAGTATTTTAAATGTTCATATGAGAACACACACTGGTGTGAAACCATATAAATGTGATGTTTGTCAGAAATGTTTTAATCAAAGTAGTTCTTTAAATGATCATATGAGAACACACACTGGTGAAAAACCATATAAGTGTGATGTTTGTCAGAAATATTTTAACCGCAGTAATAATTTACGGGTCCATATGAGAACACACACTGGTGAAAAATCATATAAATGTGGCATTTGTGAGAAATGTTTTAATCAAAGTAGTAATTTAAATGTTCATATGAGAACACACACTGGTGAAAAATCATATAAAAGTAATGTTTGTCAGTAATCTTTTAACCACAGTAATAGTTTACAAAGACCTAGAAGGCAAAAGATACTGCTCAGCGGTATTCTTAGATGTTTCATAGGCTTTTGATAAAGTTTGGCACATAGGGCTATTATCTAAACTTAAAAACTGCCTACCATATCGGATGTACGAAGTCCCGAAATCCTATATACAGAATAGACATTTTCTAGCTGAATACCAGGATGAAGGCTCAGAATTGCATCCTATACTGGCTGGAGTCCCACAGGGAAGTGTGTTAGGCCCTACATTATATCTTCTTTCTGATATGCCTATTATGTGATAGACTACAATAGCAACATATGCCGATGACACCGCTGTGCTCTCGTCACATACTGACCCTACAAGAGCTTCTGAACATCTACAGATTGCACTGAATAACATACAAAACTGGCAAAAAATATGGAGGATCGACAGATTAAGTACCTACTTATTGTCCTTAAGGGGATAGATTGTATGGAAGAAAGGTGTTATTTACAAGAAATAACTGAAGCACCTGGTTATTCATTAATAATCGATGAAACAACCAGGGTTGTTTGAATTAATTCAATGAATTAATTCGTGAATTAATTCAAATGAATTTTTTTTTTAATTCATATGAATTAATTCAAATTATTATTGTTTACTTTACTACAAGAAATGAAATATATTTATTATTATCGGTTTAAATGTCAATAAGGAGACAAATAATTTTCTTTAATTTACTAAAAATGGGTTTATACAAGTTGCAACTTGCAAATGTTCTGCACTCTGCAGCATACCTATGATGCTATGATTCAGTTTTATGTCAAAGTTGACAGTGGCAGTGGATGCTTATTTTAAGTATAAGAAATTTTACTAATTCTTATAGAGTTTATTGGTCGTGTGAAACCTTTTGATGATTCTCTACTTCATCCTAATGTGTTAGCCAGCATGACTGATGCAGAGTGGTGGACGTCAGCATTTAATATCATAGGCCAAAATGAAGAAACCGAAAAACAAAAAAAAATGTATAATGCAGTTCATGACAGCAGTTGAAAGGGTTTTTTCAACCTTTGGATTTGTGCATTCTGATCTAAGAAATCGTCTTGGTGTAGAAAAAGCGGCAAAATTGACATTTCTATTTAAAGACTTTAATAGAAAAAGAAAATAAGTTTCTGATAATTAAGTCCACTTAATATATGAAATTAATAAACAAATAAACTGTTTTAGTTATCCAAGAATATTATATTATTTTTAAGAATTAGAAATGTTTTATTTATTTGTTGACATTCATTTAAGTTTGAATTTATCTTTTATTTTTTATTACATGTAGAATATTTTTATTATTTTTACATAAAATAAAACTTGTACCTCAATAAATGAACCTATACATATATTGTAACTTTTTTTTTTACGTATATAACGACTTGCGCAAAAAAAAATCAAAAAGTTCTGAATTAATTAAAAAAATTCAGATTTAATTCAAAAATGTTGAATTTTTTAAAAAATTCATGAATTTTTCCAACCCTGGAAACAACAGACGTGGGAACTAAAAAATCGTTGGCTATAGTCATAAGATTTCATCATGAAAAAATGGTCGGATACAAATTTCTGGGATTGGTGGAAGTGAAATCAGCCACAGCAATAAGCATTCATGAAACGATAACAAAACATTTATAATCAAATAATATTCCAACAAAAAAACGGATTGGCCTAGCTGCAGACAATGCTAATGTATGATAGCAAGCACTATTTAAACAGCAGTTACCAAATTTATTTGTTCTTGGTTGTGTGTGCCATTCATTTCATTTGTGTGCATCTGCAGCTGCTCAGAAACTACCCAAGTCTATTAAAGATTTTGCTCGAGCTATTTACAATTATTTTTCAAATAGCAGCAAAAGGATGGATATGCTGCACGATGCACGAATGCCAAGGTTTTTTTAATGAAAAACCACGTAAAATATTAAAGCCAAGTCAAACAAGGTGGCTGTCTCTACAAGTGAGTTTGCTTAATTTTTTAATTTTTGAAAGATTAATTTTATTTGTTTTAGAGCGTTGTTAATAGAATACTGGACTGTTGGGATGCACTTATCTTGGTTTTCCAATCTGCTGTACTTGGTGACAACCTTCACAGCGCTGAAAGAACTTTAAACTCTTTAAAAAATCCAATATATAAAGTATATTTTTGCTTTCTTTCATACATTTTAGATTCAGTTAATAAACTTAATATAGAATTTCAGAGCGAAAACCCAAAAATTCATCTTTTAGCTAGAATCACTCAATTATACAGGGTGTGTAAAAATTGGCGGAAGCGCTACACGTGGCGATGTTCTTCGTAAAATTCTAAGTAGAAAATCTTGATACAAAAATGTACCATGCTTCCTATGGCCTCAGGAATTATTCAAAGAAAAAAAAAATGGCAACATTGCATACATTGATTTGCCTTTGGACATTTTATCAGCAATTTTGAATTAGGTATTTATAATTTTTGTTCGAACTGAAAGCCTTCAGTTCGTAAACATAGCTGCAAACTTTTTGGTATCGTCTAACACAAACTAGAAATAATTACGAGAAAAACAGAGATGACAGCTAATGACAATGTTGCCATAGGTATTATTTTCATTCAAATCAGTGATTTACATATTTTCAACACCAATTTTTGAAAGGAAGAACACAATATCAAGGAAAAAATACTATTCGAAATTTATTTTTATTCCAAATTGCAGCTTTTTCATTTGCAAGTATTAAATAATAACGCTTATTAAAGGACTAAATGTCAAAACTTTGAGGACCTCTTGCAAACACAGCAAGCATGGTACAACATTTTCGTATTAAGATTTTCGCCAATTTTTACACACCCTGTATAAAAACATTTTAAGAAATTTCACTAAAAAAAATTACATTGATAGAACAGCAGTTGGAAGTATTGACCCATCAAATCCAACAAATTGATCAACAAGAAGTGCACCACTTTAAAATGAGGGCTTTGGATTTTCACATTGAATTAACTTGCCAAATTAAAACAAGATTTCATTTTGACAGCCCCGTTTTAAAATTTTTATCAAATTTTGACCCCAAAAAGGCATTATCTGGCGAAATTACAAGTATTGTAAGTGGATGCATGGAGTTCTTTCCTCAGTTAGTCACCAACGTAGAAAAATTTAATGCTTAATGGAGATTATTGTCAGATGTTGATGATTTAAAACAGTATGAAAATTGTAAATATCAATAATTTTGGAATACTGTCACCCCATGTTTCCTAAGTTAGATATTTCAATTACAGGCTTATTAAGTCTGCCACACTCTAGCGCAGCAGCAGAGAGGATATTTTCAAAGTTAACATTATTAAAAACCAAAATTCGAAATAGATTGAATGTTGATACATGTGACTCAATTCTACATTCGAAGGACCTATTAAATAATGACACTTGTTATTCGTGGAAGCCATCCCAACGATTAATAAGTAGAAAACCAAATATATAGTGAGGTACAGAGCTGGGTATTACTCGAATATTTAGTATTCAAAATACTTTTTTAGCAGGGGCGGACCGTTAACTTTGGGGGCCCTGGTCTAATATTGTTTGGGGGCCTACCCACTTAATTCAAATTAACCCAAGTTTGGATTAGTTGTGATGACTCAATCGCCATTTTGCAGAAGAACTTTTTTACCCTTTTTTAAATAGGAAAAGTAAACATTAAACAAATAAAAAATAAAATATATTAGGTATTACTTTTAGTAACAAACAAAAAAACGAAACAACAAACTTTTAGGCCAAAAATAAAGACAGAAAGAAAATAGACAAACATAATAAATATTCTTAAAAATAAAATAAATAAAACATTCTGGTAGTTATATAATGTGACTATTTTTAATACATTATAGTCATTTAAAGTGCAACTCTTCTGCATTTTTGTGCTGCAAATTCTTTAATTTGATAATCATATTGTAAAGCTTTGGTTAAATTTGAATTTATTGAAAGAATTGATAAATATTTTAATCGTTCATGCGTCATTGCTGTCCTATAATTATTGTTTTCTATATAGGACATGCTGGAGAAGGATCGCTCCGCCTCACAGCTGGTGATTGGCAACGCCAAAAAAATTTTAAGATTGTATAGCAATTCGAAAAAATATCGACAAGCTTCTTTTCATCAATTAGCTTGAATATATCACCGCATGAACGTACCGTATGAATCTGACTTAGTCTGTAAGTAGGATTTTAACTGAATGCATTCATTGACTAAATGTTCGTCTATGTCATCCGAATAATAATCAACAACATTACGGCACTTTTCATCAATATTCTCGATATTAATGTCTTGCAAAGCCATTAAAAATTTGAATCTTTTGCTAAATTTCGCATATAAATGGCCTCTTCTGTTAAAATCCACAATTAACTTATCTAATGCAACGTTTAGCGCATCCCGTTTCAATTTTTCTGCTCCATTTAGCAAAACTTTCTTTGTAGATTTATACGAAAATTTGGAAGTAATACGTCTCTTTTTTATATCACTGTACTCTTTTTCCACACCGGTACTTAATTTTTTGGCTGTCTTTTCGTATTCGTTTAGTTTCAGATCTGATTTTTCTCGTATGCTGCTCAAGAATTAATGCTTCTAATGACGTAATTAATTTCTCACCTTCACATATGTCTAAGCCTGGGGTCTGCACTCTTTTGTTAACTAAATTAAATCTTTAAAATTTCTTCCCAAAATACAGTTAAAATCGCCGTTTCAAGTTTCGCCAAATTATTATATAAATTCTGTGACTCTCTTCGAAAATCAAGTTTCTCATTTATATTGTCACTAAATCTTTTTAATATGTTCATAATATCACCGTAACTATTTTTTAAAGCTCTAAGAGCATCATAGTGACAAGACCATCTAGTTTGCCTTAAACATTTTATCGACAATTTTAGTTTTGTTTCACGATGTAGAAGCTCCTACGACTACGTATGGGTAGATGCAGAAAAGAAAACATATATTTGTTGCACTACTCCAAAAAAGTTCACAATTTGAGTTGCAACTTTAACCGCTTCCGCACCAACTAGATTTATTTTTGACGTGTATCGCCCAAACAGGTGATAGTGGATTGCTGAATCGCTAGTATGAGGGTGACTCAACAATACTGATGACTTCGATATTCGATACCATACATTTCGTTTATTTTTTAGATATTGGCAAGTTAAGTTTGGTACAACTGATGCAAGACTTTTAGAATTCATATAATAGTATTTGCAAATAAGGTAGTTTTAATATTCTTTTTTTTTACTGCGAATGGGGCCCTTTGACTACGGGGCCCTGGGCTGCAGCCCATAAAGACCATGCCTAAATCCGCCTCTGTTTTTTAGTATTCAGTATTCAGTAATCGAATACTTTTTTTTTAGTATTCTTTATTCATAATCTTAGATATTTTATTAGTATTCACTATATTCAATACTTTTTTAAGGTATTCATGAGTACTGAAAGTAATCATGAAGATTAGGTAGATTTATTTATATATGTATAAGTATTTATATATTTTTTATTTATTTATTTAAATTTATTTACTTTTAGTTTATTTTGCTTTGTTACAACAAGTCTTGGTTAACCTATTAGTTGCAGAATGTCTAGTGAGTTTTGAATTTTTGCCATAGCTTTCTCTTTATGTATTCATTTTTAACTTCCTAATAATTGTATAAGCCAGGTAGTGTAATCAAATTTTTGTTATGTGTACCTACTAGTAAATATGTTTTGTTTTTTGTTTAAAATATACATATAACCAATTAAGAAATGTTTTGTTTTACTTTGGTATTCAGTATTCAGAAAATAGTATTGAATAATTTACCGAATACTTTTTTTAGTTGGTAGTATTCAAAATTGGTTGATTATTTGCTGATATTTAGTATTCAGTACAGGGATGGAATAACGTTTTGAATCGTTACGTTATTGAATAACGTTATTTATTATTTGCTTTCGTTACATAACGTTATAAATAACATTAAAAAAATGAATTGTTATGTTATATAACGTTATATAACGTTACATAAATTATGATATACAGGGTGTTTCTTAAATAATGCGAAAAACTCGGGAAGTGATTCCTTATCGAAAATTAAGTGGGGTCTTTTATATAAATTTTTTCTTAGACGTCTCCTTTCGGAGGTCACCCCCCTAAAGGGGATCGGTAATATTAGGTTTTTATTTTATTTCTCAAATTCAGATAAATGTAGGAGAATGATGTTTGGTAGATGTTTTATACTTATTAAAATGTTTCGCATAGTATATTTTCAATCATCTTCCACCTTCACAGGGAGCTGAAAAGTGCGACACCTCAGAACCTTTTGGTGAGTTGAAATTTTGCAATTTAAACTTTTTTTTTGTAAGTTTGATTTATTTAGAACCTCTTTTTATTCTTTAGTTTTTCTCGTAAATCCTACAGTTTTAAGTAAAAAATTAAATGAGTGAGTATTATGTTTATGTTCATATTGGGTAGAATTGACGGGCGTTTTAGCGTTGTCGCCGCGTAAACGTCAAAATAAATTACACCCGTCACTTCTACCCAATATGAACATAAACAAACCATGGTACCACCAAAATGAATCGTTTTATATTGAAATATTTGATGGTTCATGTTCATTCATATAATTTTTTACCCAAAAACTGTAGGTTTAACAAGAAAAGTTAAGAATTAAAAAAAAAATTCTAAATAAATCAAGTTTTCAAAAAAAAACATTGATTTGCTCGATATCAACCCACCAAAAAGTTCTGATAAAAAAACCAATAGGGGTCGCACTTTTCAGCCCCCTGTGAAGGTGGGAGACGACTAAAAATATTACTACGGGAAACTTTTTAATAAGCATAAAACATCTACCTAATATCATTCTCCTACATATTATCCAAATTTGAGAAATAAAATAAAACCTAATTTTACCGCTCCCCTTTAGGGAGGTGTAACTCCGAAAGGAGACGTCTAAAGAAAAATTTATATAAAAGACCCCTCTTGATTTTCGATAAGGAATCACCTCCCGATTTTTTTCGCATTTTTTAAGAAACATGCTGTATAAAAATAATTTTTATTTGTAACTCTGAAATTATTTTTGGGATCTGTAAATGTAAATTTAAAAAATAGTACAAAATTACTTTGAAATATTTTATTTTCATTATAATTTCTAGAATATAGACAAAATATATCTTCGGAAAATAAAAAGATCGCCATATAAAAATTTAATTTATAGAGAATAACGATACAAAATAACTTTTAATGAAACGTTATCGGTTATTATAACGTTATATAACGTTATAAAAATATCGTTACGTTATTGCATACAAAACTATAGTTGAATCGTTATTATAACGTTATCGGGTATCGTTACGTTACGTTTTCCATCCCTGATTCAGTATTTGAATACTTTTTTTGTCGGTATTCAGTATTCAATATTTAAATACTTTTTCGGTATTCATAGTAAATCTCTAATGATGTAGATAACCAAATATATTTGTTATAAAAACTACGTTTCGTTTTTTATTATTGGTGAATCTATAAAACTATGTACACACAATTTGTTTTTGCCGCCAATATTTAAACCGATTCATTACGGTTCTTTTAATTCTATTACTATTTAGAAACTCCAGCTACTACGAAAATAATCTGTCTACTGGCAACACTGCACACGGTAGTTCAACACGAAACCACGAAACATATATGCGTGCGGAAGAACTAACTTAATTTGTGATTTTTCTGTGACATAACCTAACCGTCTGCATAAATATCTCAAATGTTTGGTTAATATTAATATTGTTAACGTACAAACTACAAACGTTGTTTATTACACGCCAAAGTAATTTTTGTGTTAGTAAAAAAATGGAGTCAACTTTGAATACCACAGATTACTATAAACCTGAAGAACCGATACAACTTAAACTGTGCGTAAGAGAAGCAAAACGAGAATCAATAAACTCGGAGCCAGAAGAATGTAATTTACAAATTAATTTAATAAATCACGAATATGGACATTCAGCTAGTAACATTTTTCAACTAAAAGAAGAGTTTTCAAACGCTGAAATTAAAGATGTAGATGAGATTGGAAAAGTAGAAATAAAAGAAGAACCATTAGAATATTATGACTATCTACAAAACCTTACGAATGACATTATTACGGATGTGAATGGACATTCAGCTTGTAACATTTTTCAACTAAAAGAAGAGTTTTCAAACGCTGAAATAAAAAATGTAGATGAGAATGAAGAAATAGAAATAAAAGAAGAACCATTAGAATATTATGACTACCTACAAAACCTTACGAATAATATTATTACGGATGTTGATAACAATGAAAACAGAGTTAATAGAGCAACAGAAATGGTTGTTGAAAGTGCAGAAAGAAAAAACAGAATATGTGTTTGTACAATTTGTAATAAACATTTTAAATGTAAGGCACACAGAAATGTTCATATGGGAACACACACTGGTGAAAAATCATACAAATGTGACGTTTGTAAGAAATGTTTTAATCAAAGTGGTGTTTTAAGTGTTCATATGATAACACACACTGGTGAAAAACCGTATAAATGTGACATTTGCAAAAAGAATTTTATGGATAGGAGCAATCTAAATGTTCATATAAGAACACACACTGGTGCAAAACCATATAAATGTGACATTTGTCAGAAATCTTTTAACTGCAGTAATAGTTTACGGGTTCATATGAGAACACACACTGGTGAAAAATCATATAAATGTGATGTTTGTCAGAAACATTTTAATAGAAGTGATCGTTTACGGGATCATATGAGAACACACACTGGTGAAAAACCATATAAATGTGACATTTGCAAAAAGAATTTTATGCATAGGAGCAATCTAAATGTTCATATAAGAACACACACTGGTGCAAAACCATATAAATGTGACATTTGTCAGAAATCTTTTAACTGCAGTAATAGTTTACGAATTCATATGAGAACACACACTGGTGCAAAACCATATAAATGTGACAATTGCCAGAAACATTTTAATAGAAGTGATCGTTTACGGGATCATATGAGAATACACACTGGTGAAAAACCGTATAAATGTGACATTTGCAAAAAGAATTTTATGGATAGGAGCAATCTAAATGTTCATATAAGAACACACACTGGTGCAAAACCATATAAATGTGACATTTGTCAGAAATCTTTTAACTGCAGTAATAGTTTACGGGTTCATATGAGAACACACACTGGTGAAAAATCATATAAATGTGATGTTTGTCAGAAACATTTTAATAGAAGTGATCGTTTACGGGATCATATGAGAACACACACTGGTGAAAAACCATATAAATGTGACATTTGCAAAAAGAATTTTATGGATAGGAGCAATCTAAATGTTCATATAAGAACACACACTGGTGCAAAACCATATAAATGTGACATTTGTCAGAAATCTTTTAACTGCAGTAATAGTTTACGAATTCATATGAGAACACACACTGGTGCAAAACCATATAAATGTGACAATTGCCAGAAACATTTTAATAGAAGTGATCGTTTACGGGATCATATGAGAACACACACTGGTGAAAAACCATATAAATGTGACATTTGCAAAAAGAATTTTATGAATAGGAGCAATCTAAATGTTCATATAAGAACACACTAGTGAAAAACCATATAAATGTGACCTTTGTGAAAAATGCTTTATTGAAAGTGGTGGTTTAAGGACTCACATGAGAACACAACACTGGTGAAAAATCATATAAATGTGACGTTCGTGAGAAATGTTTTAGTTAAAGTACTAGTTTACGTAAACATATGAGATTACACATTGGTGAACAACTATATGTTTAATTTTTTAGTTGCATCAGCTTTTAAAGGTTCATATGAATAACACACACGGGTGAAACACCATAAAAATGTGACATTTGTGAAAAACTATTTAAACAAAATCAGAGTTTAAGTATTGATATGAGAACACACACTGGTGAGAAATATAAATATAAATGTAACGTTTGTGAGAAATGTTTGAATCAAAGTATTAATTTAAGTGCTCAAATGAAAATATGTACATTTATAATAAACCATGTAAATGTGTCATTTGTAAATAGGTTTTTGTAAGTAGTGCCCAACTAAACATTCATATGAAAACACTTGTGACAAGCCATAAAGGAATCTTTTATTCAAGAAGTAAAGCTGTACAAAAAAACTCATAAATGTTTTTGATGTAATAATAAAGTCAAAATGCCTGATTCCGAACAAAACCCTTTATCATCAACTGCTTTAAGCGACTCCTTTTAAGTTTTACCGAAATATTATTTTATGTTAACCGATGTTTCATGTTAAGCTGTTTTCAATGTGTATATTTTCAATATAGTTCCTTAAGTACATAACAAGTATACAAATGTATAAATGTATTGTAAATTGTATTATAAATATTGAACATTTGAATTTAATCTTTTGTACTTATTTGTCAACGCAGCTTCCACCATTATGCTTATTCAGGGTAGTTTATCAAAGAAGTCATAGATGTGCCAAATTTTATGAAAAAAATTAATTAATTGTGTTGCTACACAGTATTAAATAAATTGAAATAAATTTCTCTAGCCGTTAGTTCTGCATGCGAAATATAGATGAATATAAAATTAACTTAAAAGAGATAACTCAAATTCATTAAAAAATCCAAGGATTTACATTCATTTTTGTGTGATCAGTAATTGCATAAAGTATATCAAAATAGATGCTACTATAGTTCTTTTAAAAGTAATAAATGGTTGCAGTTTCCTATTCTTGGCCAGGGCGCCAAAAGAGTTGAGAATACCTGGGATCTGGCCCTACCTAGCAACCAGGCAGGATAACCCATCGAATCAATGACATTAGGAACGCCTGTGTAAACTGTATTTGAAAAGCAATTAGACCAACTAATCGGTCCGCGACAACTTGGCGACGTTCAACTGGGCGACAGGAACTTAAACTTTTTTTAATTCACATCTTAGCACACGATTCTACAAATTTCGATGTACGATATAGTTTATAAGATGAGAGTTCAAAAATGTTTAAGTTCTTGTCGCCTAGTTGACCGTCGCCCAGTTGGCGTCGCCTACTCGCATAGTTGTCCGTGACCAGGGTTGTTCTTTTCAATTTTTCGATTGTAATAGATTAGGGAAGAAAACTGTAATAGATTCCTTCAAAATGTAATAGATTTTTTTTTCACGATACAGATGGCACAATCTACATGTATTGCATGAATAGTACGTTCCAGGGTCTGTTGCCGTCAGAGTACGCATAGAATTATTGCATTTACCAGCCGTTTGAATAAAAGTTGACGATTACTGTAAAGGCTAATACTAATAATTAAAAGCGCCACCTACTGATAAAGTCATAAAGTAACTTTAGGTACATTAAAATATTGTTTTACTGTGACGAAAAGAGCGCTAAAATGCAAATATGTGAAAAACTATTTAAACAAAATCAGAGTTTAAGTATTGATATGAGAACACACACTGGTGAGAAATATAAATATATATATATAAGTTTGTGAGAAATGTTTGAATCAAAGTATTAATTTAAGTGCTCAAATGAAAATACATATATGATAAACCATGTCATTTGTGAATAGGTTTTTGTAAGTAGTGCCCAACTAAACATTCATAATATGAAAACACTGGTGACAAGCCATTAAGGTCTCCACAGACCGAAGCGATGGCGGTGGCGGTCAGATTTAACCATGGCCAACTTCATTCATAATCCGCTCGGCTGTTTCCTCGCTACTTATATGGCCGTCCCAATTCCAAATTTTTCATTGTTGTGAAAAGTCAGAATCAGCCGTCAAAATAGTACGTCAGGTGGCGCCCTCAGTGATGTATTTTAAATGTCATTTATGTTCAAAAATGTCATGTCAATACTAATAATGGTAGTTAAATGTCCAAGTTAAGAAAAAATTCAACAAATATTTTCATGAATAGTTGTAACAAATATTCTTCATGATTTAATTCGCAATTTTCACTGCATTTGGAAAAAGTATAAATATTTTTTAGCAAAGCAACAAACCCGTCAAAAAGTTGTGAGATTGGTAAAGCACATATTTACCTCAGGAAATTTCCCATAAGCGAAGTTGGTTGCTGTTGGTTATTTTTACAGGTAAATAATTATTATTCAAGTCCAAAGTTTTACAGAAATATGATACTAACTATCAATTTGAAAAATGTAGTTATTGATATACTTCACAGGGAGCGCCAGTTGATGTACTTTTTGACGTTTACCTGGGAACGACGTTTAAGGTCAATTGGGACGGCCATATAAGTAGCGTAGCGGATTATGAATGAAGTTGGCCATGGATTTAACCTTAGTGAGTGAGTGAGATCGTGCGTCCCACTTGTTTCCTATGGTTACATCTGACCGCCACCGCTTCGGTCTGTGGAGACCTTAAAGGAATCTTTTATTCAAGAAGTAAAGCTATACAAAAAAACTCAAATGTTTTTGATGTAATAATAAAGTCAAAATGCCCGATTTCGAAGAAAACCCTTTATCATCAACTGCTTTAAGCGACTCCTGTTAAGTTTTACCGAAATATTATTTTATGTTAACCGATGTTTCATGTTAAGCTGTTTTCAATGTATATATTTTCAGTATAGTTCCTTAAGTACATAACAAGTATACAAATGTATAAACGTATTGTAAATTGTATTATAAATATTGAACATTTGAATTTAATCTTTTGTACTTATTTGTCAACGCAGCTTCCAGCATTATGCTAATTCAGGGTAGTTTATCAAAGAAGTCATAGATGTGTCAAATTTTATGAAAAAATTTAATTAATTGTGTTGCTACACAGTATTAAATAAATTGAAATAAATTTCTCTAGCCATTAGTTCTGCATGCGAAATATAGATGAATATAAAATTCACTTAAAAGAGATAACAACTCAAATTCATAAAAAAATCCAAGGATTTACATTCATTTTTGTGTGATCAGTAATTGCATAAAGTATATCAAAATAGATGCTACTATAGTTCTTTTAAAAGTAATAAATGGTTGCAGTTTCCTATTCTTGGCCAGGGCGCCAAAAGAGTTCTGGATCTGGCCCTACCTAGCAACCAGGCATAGGGTTGCCAGATTTCTTGGTCGTCAAACCGGGACAATAAAAATAAGAGGAGTAGATAGAATTCGTTTACTAAGAACAAAAAAATGAAAACGTTTTTCATAATCTATGAATAGTTATTTAATTTTACTTGATAAGAATACTTACATTAAAATTCAAATGGTTTATTTTTAATTACATTCAAATTTCCCGCATTTAAATAAAATTCGGTAGCAGATCTCACCAGATGGCGTTCATAATGGTAACAAAATATTACGTAGAGTGGCAATTCTATATTTAGTATAAGTTCTATGGTTTGGATCTCATAACCATCTCCACGGTAACACCCCTCCGGTGTAGAGATCCAAACTGCAGGTCAGCCGCCTTTAAAATTTACTGTAATTAATATGTTGTAAAATAAAAGTACATATTGATTTTGGTGGCCTGCTGATGGAGCTAAAGTAGTACTCGGTCTTGGTGGTGGAATCGAGCGGCTGGAGGCATAGTTGGTTCAGATGGCAAGGTTAAATATCACGGAGCGCAGTGGTAAGGACCGGGCGAGGAGCACGTCCTTGGCTCGGTGTGGACGTCAAGCGTGGTTGTTGCTCCAATGGCCTCTCTTGTAGAAGCGGCAGCAGTGGCGGCCGGTGAAAATTTTAAGTAGGGGTGCTGTTTAATATATAGCCAGGTTATTAAAAAGTTCATAAAAAAAGGTATATGTTAAATAAATTTGTTATTCATAATAAAGGGATATACAAAAAATATTATTACAAGAATTATATTCGTGAAAAAAAAATCGTATTTACAAAAATCTATTATTTAAAAATAAACTCCATTCTTCTATTTTTGCCTTGGCAAAATTTCTCAATAACCATTTCATTTAAATTTTGAATTTGTGAAACCATCGTTTTTTCAATTGATACCATACATAGTGCTGTCAACCGTTCTTGACTCATAGTCATAGTATTTCTTAAGTACGATTTTACTCTTTTTAAAGTGGAAAAACACCTTTCTGCTTCTGAAGTAGTCCATGGAATTGTTACTAAAATTTTGATAAGTTTAATCATTCACTAAAAACACTTGCTAAGTTTTCTTCGTTTAATGCATTTAATAGTTCCAGCAATCCTCTAAAATTATGGAATTCTTTGCTGGTATAACAACATAATTATAAAAAATTTCATATCTTACTTCCGTAGCGCAAACTAATAAAGCCACTGTCCTGTTCTGGCGTACGCGCTAAAGCTAAAGCATCATCCACTTTGCATATGGTCAACTGTATCGGAACTGCGAAATTGGCAGTGCCGGTGTTGCATTTACTTGCAGACAACGAATATCGCCGGATCTAGCCCTGTGTCTAGCCCGAGACTAACCGAATATTATAAAAGCGGAACTGCTCTGGCTGGCAGTTCCACTGTTCGCAATGTAGCTATAAAGCGTTTAATCACTCTTTTCACGATTTCCAAACGCAATTTATATCTTTAACATGTATAATTGCATTTATATCATGCTTGTAAATATTGTTTTTAATATTTTCTTTTAAACAATAATAAATTTGGGTTTTTCATTTTTTTGCTGGGGGTGCTGCAGTGCCGCAGTGCTTATGCACGAGCCGCCACTGAGCGGCAGACAGGTCGTTGGAAGCGTGTTGGAAGTGGCTCCATGGACTCGACGATGACGACGGTTGATCCTCAGGGTTGACTGGACAGCGGTTGCGAGATGTCGGAGTAGTGGTTGTTGTCGTTCGCCAGTGGACAGGCTGCTCACGGAGCGCGGTTATGCGGCAATGGGGCTCACATGTGTGTCGGCTGGGTGTGAGGCAGGCGGCTGGTTGTCTGGCGTGGAACGACGGCGATGATGTGTGACCGTCCGTCAGTTGGAAGTGCTTCACCAGGAGCACGGTTATGTGGTAGACGTGCACATGTGTGTCGGCTCGGCTGGATGAAGACGGCTTGTGAGCTGACGTAAAACGGTGTGGACGATGCTGATTCCATGCGGCTAGTGAGGCGTGATACGTATGTGTCGGCCATCTGGCTCGACCGTAAGCCTGGTACTGAAGTGAAGAACAGGACGTCTTGGTGCTGGATGTTGCAATTACTATTCGATGGAACAAAAGTCGATAAAACTTGTCCTCGTCGGGACTGGTTAATGATGATGTCGCGTCGATGGAACTTCTCTTGAGAGATTAAGTTGCAGCTGCTTGCTTGTAAATAGATGTAGTCGAAGGTGTGCTGCAGGATGTAGCGGATGTAGTTAAGCGATTTGAAGGAGTAGGATGTAGTTTTGAAAAGGAAAGGTTCGAAAGGTGATGAGAGTTGTTTGATGTAGTCGGCGGTTGCTACTCGGTGATGGGAAGTAGCAGGACATCGCTATTGAAGGATATAACGAAGGTTAGGCAGGACGGCGATGACGAATGCTTGGTTTCCACTGAAAGTAATGTGGATGATGGCGGCGATGCTGTGGTGACCATTCTTCAGTCAATGGCTTCTCATGGAGCGCGGCGAATGTGTGTGGCAATGGGGCGCACACGAGAGTTGGCTCGGCGTGACGGAAGACGGCTTGTGGACTGAAGTGGAACGGCACCGACGTTGATGGATGTCGTTTACGCACGTTAGGCTTCCCTGGGGATGAAGTGGATGATGATGATGCATGACGTCGTGGGTGTTCGGCAGTCGAAGGCTTCTCACGGAGCGCGGCGATTGTGTGGCAATGGGGCGCACACGGTGCCTTGGCGTGTAGAAGGCGGCTTGCGGACTGGAACACACTGGCTTCCTTCGGCTCGCAGGGCGGCTACGTTGTTGTCGGCCGGCTGGCTCGACTGTAGGCCTGGAGGCGGTGAGGTCGCAGTGGTGAAGATTGAACGATGGATTCTCCCCGGGGTAGGAGCGTTGATGTTATCCTGCCAGAAAACTGGGCTGGTGAAGCACTGTTGCCGATGTGGGCCGTCGTCTTAAAGTGACGGCGATGATGTCCGTTGGATGAAGTAAGTGAATGGAGAAGTGATGAATGGGCGCCACTGGAGGTTTGCCCTCCTCCAGGAGGGTTGATGATGTCGGCGGCTAGCTGGACTGAGCAGGGCGGGTTCTCCCAAACGTCCATTTAGGAAAGGTCCCACGTTGGAGGCGTCAAATTGTTACCGGTTAGGGGCAACGAATGTTGTTTACATTACTATTTGATTTTTAAATCAAATATTCCCGTTATTAAAACTATTTCACTAAAATTTAAAGATCTGACATTGACACTAGTTTATTAATATCTGTTTATCGACTGACTGACCGTAGTTTGGATCTCATAACCATCTCCACGGTAACAATATGATACGTCAAATGATTTAAAATCGTCGCGCCATCCCTCGGCTATTTATAGAAGTACTACCAATTTTGTGCATGCCACGGTGTTTGCACTCTTATGGGTAGAATCGAATACTTGTTTCATTGAAAATAGTTGAACCCCAAGCCGTGTAGGTGGCGTGTATGTTGCGTTCATTACTAACTTCATTTATAATCCAACAGACATACACGCCACCTACACGGCTTGGGGTTCATTCATTATACGCTGCGTAGCGGATTATGAATGAAGGTTTCCATAGTTGCGTACCCTTTATCTATGGTTACCCCCGTTTGGCTATAAAAAGTCAAAATAAAAATATAAATATTTTAATATTTTGAAATGTCATAATCATAGATAAAGAAAATATATCATAATTTTGAACGAACTGACAAATTTTCCTCAGTTCGGCCCGTTCAATATTTTAAATTGTTTTTGTGTTATAATAATAAGTTACAAGTGCAGAATATAATTTTGAGATAGTGAACAATTTTGACTACCTGGGGGTAACATTAACAGAAATGAAGAAAAGGAAGAAATAAATAAGGGAATAGCCAAAGGAAGTAAAAGTGCCGGAGTGTTAGCAATAATGCTGAAATCAAAAAAGGTATCACTTACACGCAAAATGTAGAGTGTAACAGCTATCAGACCGACTGTCCTCTATGTTTGTGAGACGTAGATTCGTAATAGAAATATGGAAAACAAACTAGAAATATGGGAGAGGAAGATACTTAGAAGAATATATGGGGGAATCAAGAAGGGATATATGGAGAAGACGGTCAAAGAAAGTAATTTTGGAAATATATGGACAAACTAATATAAAAACTGTGGCAAAAATCCAAGGATTACAATGGCTTGGATATATCACCAGATTACCAGAAGGAAGAGTAACTAAACTAGTGCTAGATAGTGAAGCGTACTCAAAAAGAAGGAGACGACTACGAAAGAAATAGATGGAAGTAGTAAAAAAAGATCTTGACGAACTCCGGGTCCGAGATTGTTACAAAATATAACATCAAAATATTTAAATATGTAACATAACTTTTAAATAATAATTTTAAAAGTAATAAACAAAGTCATAAAATTTGAATAATAATAGAAGTAATATATATTTTTAGTGGTAATAGGTGAAATAGAAATTACTTTTCCTTCCCCTTTGATTATACCATTGTTTCGTAAATGGGAAGTATAAATTTAATGATTTTCTGTTACGAATTATTGAAAAAAAAGTTGGAACACACATTCTCTACAAAAAAGTAAAGACCCGAATACCACAATTTTTTGTACATACAGTTTTTGTTGTCTAATTTAAGTAACAATATATTTTGAAAAGTAATTCAATTTAAAACTATAAATATAAATTCAGTTTTATTTATTATAAACTAATAATCATACAGACGCAAGTTCACATGACTAATTCATTTTTCGGGACACCGGGACAGTACTTAAAACCGGGACGGATGGCACCCCAACAAAAGTTTACAACAAAATAATTACTTGTAAAGAAATAGACCTTTGGTTATATTTATTTATATAAATATTTTGTATTTCATATAAATAAACATTTTTCATTTTAAAATGCATCTTAATCCTTTTATTCTATCCATAAATAATAAATATAAGTATAAATTTTGAATTCCTATAATTTTTTTATATCCGGTCGTATTTACAGATTACTGTAAATTCTATGACAAGCGTGCAAATTTAGGTGAACCCCAAGCCGCTCAGATGGCGCAATTTAGTTCAAAAGCATTGTATGGGAGTGTAGTATCTATTTTCTCTCTTATCTATGGTGCATGCGCAATGAAAATGTGGACATAAAAAAAAGGTAAGCTGTCCCTACTGTACATTGAATAAAAAGATAAAGGAAGGAGCTTTTAATACTATACTGCAGCGTTTGAGCGGCGACGGAAATGACGACATAAATGGCCTCAGATGGCGGCCGGTTTTGACAAGTCAAACAGTCAAGAAATTTAGTGTTTTGTGTGCTACAATGGTTAGCTGCAGATCTTGTAGTCTTACTAGGTCAAAAAATGTAGAAGATTAAAAGATTACGTTTCATAGGTAAGTAGGCATTAATATTTTGTAGTGTTATCATGTATTGAAAATTTGATGTGGTCTGTCAAAATGGTATGTCATATCAGTGGCGTGCATTTGTGTACAGCATATTTTTTAACTTTGGAACTAAACAATCGAAATATTGAAATATGCTGTCGTTTTTTTAATTCCCTCAACCACGAAACAAGAAACAAATAAGTAAATAACAGGCTCAATTCAAAACAAAGCAAATATTTACATTAATCAACACATTGTTTAAAAATGTTAGATACGCCACTGAGAAGCGGAAACATGCATCCGCCATATTGAGAGGCTAACCTGGACGCCTTAGTATAGCTATAACGCTCCTTCCTTTATCTTTTTATTCAATGCTACTGTATGATCTCTATACTGTGGTCCAATCGCCGCATAAAAAAGAGAGGATGTATATCTGTACCGTTGACTATGTTAGGCAAAATTTGAACCACTATAGCAATATTATGTTTATTAGATATAATGCATCTAATACTATTTCACTTGTAACTAGTTTAAAATGGAGTTTCGCCGCCATGGGAGAGTAAACACCATGTTCTGTGGTGAACACCCCATAACATATACCTGCGAAAGAACGAACTTTATTCGCGAATTCGCGATTTTTTTTCATAACCTAACCGGCTGCGTAAATAACTTTTTTTAAATTAATAACTAATGAAAATAAAGATTATGGGTTATTTAAATTTTAAAAAAGGCTTTTACCAACCTTTGTCATATTTATCATTTGATGTGTTGTGAACCTAGCACTCATAATCAACACGAAAATATTCAAGGTACACTTGATCTACCAAGCAGCCATGACAGTGCACAGTGCACACCATTTGAAGTTTACCAATACCTATCTCAAATGTTTGGTTAATATTAGTATGCAAACGACAAATTGTTAACGTACAAACCACAAACGTTATTTATTACACGCCAAAGCAATTTTTGTGTAGAACAAAAATGGTGTCAACTTTGAATACCTCAGATTGCTTTAAATCTGAAGGACCGATACAACTTAAAGTGTGCGTAGGAGAAGCTAAAGGAGAAACAATAAAGTCGGAGCCAGAAGAATGTAATTTACAAATTAATATAATAAATCACGAATATGAACATTCAGCTAGTAACATTTTTCAACTAAAAGAAGAGTTTTCAAACACTGAAATTAAAGCTGTAGATGAGATTGGAAAAATAGAAATAAAAGAAGAACCATTAGAATATTATGACTATATACAAAACCTTACGAATGACATTATTACGGATGTGAATAGACATTCAGCTTGCAACATTTTTCAACTAAAAGAAGAGTTTTCAAACGCTGAAATTAAAGATGTAGATGAGATTGAAAAAATAGAAATAAAAGAAGAACCATTAGAATATTATGACTATCTACAAAACCTTACAAATGATATTATTACGGATGTTGATAACAACGAAAACAGAGAGAGAACAACAGAAATGATAGATGAAAGTGCAGAAACAAAATACTTAGGTAATCATATGAGGACACACATTGGTGTAGAATCATACAAATGTGTTATTTGTCAGAAACATTTTAATCGAAGTGATAATTTAAGGACTCGTATGAGAACACACACTGGTGAAAAGCCATATGAATGTGACATTTGTGAGAAATGTTTTAATCGAAGAGGTAATTTAAGTGCTCATATGAGAAAACACACTGGTGCAAAACCATATAAATGTGATGTTTGTCAGAAATGTTTTAATCAAAGTAGTATTTTAAATGTTCATATGAGAACACATACTGGTGAAAAACCATATAAATGTGATGTTTGTCAGAAATGTTTTATTCAAAGTAGTCATTTAAATGTTCATATGAATACACACACTGATGGAAAACCATATAAATGTGATGTTTGTCACAAATGTTTTATTCAAAGTAGTCATTTAAATGTTCATATGAATACACACACTGGTGAAAAACCATATAAATGTGATGTTTGTCAGAAATATTTTAACCGCAGTAATAGTTTACGGGTTCATATGAGAACACACACTGGTGAGAAATCATATGAATGTGCGGCTTGTCAGAAATGTTTTAGCCACAGTAATAGTTTACGAATTCATATGAGAACACACACTGGTGAAAAACCATATAAATGTGACAATTGCCAGAAACATTTTAATAGAAGTGATCGTTTACGGGATCATATGAGAACACACACTGGTGAAAAACCATATAAATGTGACATTTGCAAAAAGAATTTTACGGATAGGAGCAATCTAAATGTTCATATAAGAACACACACTGGAAAAACCATTTAAATGTGACCTTTGTGAGAAATGCTTTATTGAAAGTGGTGGTTTAAGGACTCACATGAGAACACACACTGGTAAAAAATCATATGAATGTGACCTTTGTGAGAAATGCTTTATTGAAAGTGGTGGTTTAAGGACACATGAGAACACACACTGGTGAAAAACCATATAAATGTGACAATTGCCAGAAACATTTTAATAGAAGTGATCGTTTACGGGATCGTATGAGAACACACACTGGTGAAAAACCATATAAATGTGACGTTCGTGAGAAATGTTTTAGTTATAGTACTAGTTTACATAAACATATGAGATTACACATTGGTGAACAACTATATGATTAATTTTTTAGTTGCATCAGCTTTTAAAGGTTCATATGAATAACACACACTGGTGAAAAACCATATAAATGTGACATTTGCAAAAAGAATTTTATGGATAGGAGCAATCTAAATGTTCATATAAGAACACACACTGGTGAAAAACCATATAAATGTGACCTTTGTGAGAAATGCTTTATTGAAAGTGGTGGTTTAAGGACTCACATGAGAACACACACTGGTGAAAAATCATATAAATGTGACGTTCGTGAGAAATGTTTTAGTTATAGTACTAGTTTACATAAACATATGAGATTACACATTGGTGAACAACTATATGATTTATTTTTTAGTTGCATCAGCTTTTAAAGGTTCATATGAATAACACACACTGGTGAAACACCATAAAAATGTGACATATGTGAAAAACTATTTAAACAAAATCAGAGTTTAAGTATTGATATGAGAACACACACTGGTGAGAAATATAAATATAAATGTAACGTTTGTGAGAAATGTTTGAATCAAAGTATAAATTTAAGTGCTCAAATGAAAATACATTTATAATAAATCATGTAAATGTGTCATTTGTGAATAGGTTTTTGTAAGTAGTGCCCAACTAAACATTCATATGAAAACACTGGTGACAAGCCATAAAGGAATCTTTTATTCAAGAAGTAAATCTGTACAAAAAAAACTCATAAATGTTTTTGATGTAATAATAAAGTCAAAATGCCCGATTCCGAAGAAAACCCTTTATCATCAACTGCTTTAAGCGACTCCTTTTAAGTTTTACCGAAATATTATTTTATGTTAACCGATGTTTCATGTTAAGCTGTTTTCAATGTGTATATTTTCAATATAGTTCCTTAAGTACATAACAAGTATACAAATGTATAAACGTATTGTAAATTGTATTAAAAATATTGAACATTTGAATTTAATCTTTTGTACTTATTTGTCAACGCAGCTTCCAGTATTATGCTAATTCAGGGTAGTTTATCAAAGAAGTCATAGATGTGCCAAATTTTATGAAAAAATTTAATTAATTGTGTTGCTACACAGTATTAAATAAATTGAAATAAATTTCTCTAGCCGTTAGTTCTGCATGCGAAATATAGATGAATATAAAATTCACTTAAAAGAGATAACAACTCAAATTCATTAAAAAAATCCAAGGATTTACATTCATTTTTGTGTGATCAGTAATTGCATAAAGTATATCAAAATAGACGCTACTATAATACAATCTTGGTTTCCGGGTTTGGAACCGCGTCTTCTATATTTAGAAGTAGTTGACGTTTCGACCATTGTGTCTTGGTCTTTTTCAAAACGAAAAGACCAAGACACAATGGTCGAAACGTCAACTACTTCTAAATATAGAAGACGCGGTTCCAAACCCGGAAACCAAGATTGTATTATGGATAACGGCCGCGAAAGCCTCAAGAATAAAATAGACGCTACTATAGTTCTTTTAAATGTAATAAATGGTTGCAGTTTCCTATTCTTGGCCAGGGCGCCAAAAGAGTTGAGAATACCTGGGATCTGGCCCTACCTAGCAACCAGGCAGGATAACCCATCGAATCAATGACATTAGGAACGCCTGTGTAAACTGTATTTGAAAAGCAATTAGACCAACTAATCGGTCCGCGACAACTTGGCGACGTTCAACTTTGCGACAGGAACTTAAACTTTTTTTAATTCTCATCTTAGCACACGATTCTACAAATTTCGATGTACGATATAGTTCTACAAAATGAAGTAAGTATATTTAAACAATATTTACAAAAACAATCCGTGAAATCGTGTGCTAAGATGAGAGTTCAAAAATGTTTAAGTTCCTGTCGCCCAGTTGGCACGTTGCCCAGTTGGCGTCGCCTACTCGCCTAGTTGACCCATTGAATAAAAAGATAAAGGAATGAGCGTTATAGCGTTACTAAGGCGTCCAGGTTAGCCTCTCAATATGGCGGATGCATGTTTCCGCTTCTCAGTGGCGTATCTAACATTTTTAAATATGTATTGATTAATGTAAATATTTGCTTTGTTTTGAATTGAGCCTGTTATTTACTTATTTATTTCTTGTTTCGTGATTAAGGCAATTAAAAAAACTACAGTATATATCAATATTTGGATTGTTTATCATGAGAGTTAAAAAATATGCTGTACACAAATGCACGCCACTGATATGACATACCATTTTGACAGACCACATCAAATTTTCAATACATGATTACACTACAAAATATTAATGTCTACTTACCTATGAAACGTAATCTTTTTATCTTTAACATTTTTGGACCTACTACAACTACAAGATTTACAACTAACCATTGTAGTACACAAAACTAAAATATCTCCGACTGTTTCACCTGTCAACACCGGCCGCCATAAGAGGCTATCTATGTCGTCATTTCCGTCGCCGCTGAAACGCTGCAGTATAGTATTAAAAGCTCCTTCCTTTATCTTTTTATTCAATGAGTTGACCGTGTCCGACTTTTAATTGTTGTACCAAGGGACACTTGATCTACCAAGCCGCCATGACAGTGAGACAGTGTACAGTGCACACCATTTGAAGTTTGCCAATACCAATACCTATCTCAAGTGTTTGGTTAATATTAGTATGCAAACGACAAATTGTTAACGTACAAACCACAAACGTTATTTATTACACGCCAAGGCAATTTTTGTGTAGTAAAAAATTGGAGTCAACTTTGAATACCTCGGATTACTATAAATCTAAAGGACCGATACAACTTAAAGTGTGCGTAGGAGAAGCAAAAGGAGAAACAAAGAAGTCGGAGCCGGAAGAATGTAATTTACAAATGAATTTAATAAATCGCGAATATGAACATTCAGCTTAGTAACATTTTTCAACTAAAAGAAGAGTTTTCAAACGCTGAAATTAAAGCTGTAGATGAGATTGAAAAAATAGAAATAAAAGAAGAACCATTAGAATATTATGACTATCTACAAAACCTTACGGATGTGAATGGACATTCAGCTTGTAACATTTTTCAACTAAAAGAAGAGTTTTCAAACGCTGAAATTAAAAATGTAGATGAGAATGAAGAAATAGAAATAAAAGAAGAACCATTAGAATATTATGACTACCTACAAAACCTTACGAATAATATTATTACGGATGTTGATAACAATGAAAACAAAGTTAATAGAGCAACAGAAATGATTGTTGAAAGTGCAGAAAGAAAATACTTAAATAAATTAGATTCTATACTAGAAGACAGTATTATAACTATAAATGATATTAATGATCTCAAAATCATGTCAAATGTATTAACCTCAGGTAGGTTTGTTTTTAAAGCGTATTATACAGGGTTCTCGTTTTT